>JAVLSZ010000020.1:617500-902500 GCA_032313775.1 Urocyon cinereoargenteus
TTGATAAAATTCTTCAAGTGAAGACACCCACGGTCCTAACAGCCAGCTCAAGAAGAATATTTTCAGTTCCTTAAAAGCCCTCCCATGTCCTCTCCCACTCTCTTCCCCACAAGAGGTTCCCTCCACATTTTATATACATGCTGTCATATGGCGTGTACTTTTTTGCATATGACTTCTTACCCTAATTATTTGGTTTTTTTACCCTAATTATTTGTAATATTCATCATGTTGTTCACGTAACTGGTCTCATTCATTCTCATGAATGTGTAGCATTTCACTGTATGAATGAATCTTAATAGCTTAATTAGTTCTGCTATTAACCAGTGCCTTTATAGTGGGTGTAGGCCCAGGAGTGGTGCTTGCCCGGCCTCAAGGTGTGCCCGTGCCCCCTGTGAGTGGGCACCACCAGTCCGTTTTCCGAAGTCACACCAATTTCCACTCTCTGCCCTTCACGAGCAGGATATGACACTACCATTGCTCCATAGCCTGGCAACTCTTATTATCTGTCCTTCTTATTTTGGCCACAGTGGTGCTCATTGTGACTTTAATTTGCATTTCCAAGGAACTAATAAAGTTGAGGGTATTTTAATATGTTAGTTGAAAATTTGAATGCCTTCTTTTGCGAAACGTGCATTTGTGTCTTTTGCCTATTTTTTTGAGCTGTCTACCTTGTTCTTATTGATCTGCAGGAGTTTAAATGTCCTGAATATGCGTCCTTATCTGATATCTGTATTGCAGGTTTCTCCTCGCGCTCTGTGGCTTGCCGTTTCCTTCTCTCGGTGGCATCTCTTGATGAACAGTAGTTCTTAATTTAAATGCAGACACTGCATTGTAGCTTCCCTCTAGAGCCTCTTCTTCTTCTGTGCTCTTGAAGAAATCATTGTCTACCCCAAAGGGAAGGAAAGATATTCTTTTCTGAAAGCTTTATTGTTTTATCATCCATGTGTAAATATATAACCCTCTGAAAGTGACTTTTTTTTGTAGGTGAAGGAGTTCAGATTCACGTTTTACCCCAATTGAATATACAATTGGTTCAGTATTACTTGGAGGAAAAATTGCCCTTTCTCGACTGCTCAACGTTGTCAAATTTGCTTGTGTAATTAGATGTCGTAATTTGTGTGATCTTAGTCGTTTGTTTTGTTCCATGTATCGGTTTGGTTTTGTACCAATTCCACACTGTGTTAATTATGAAAACTTTATAATAAGTTTGATATCTGATCACTGAAGACCTCTTCAGCTTTGTTCTTTTTTTAAATTTATTTATTTAAAAAAATTTTTTTTTCAGCTTTGTTCTTTAATATCACCTTGGCTAATCTTGGCCCTTCACATTATTGTATACATGTTAGCTTGTAAATTTAAAATTAAAAAGATGTCAAAGGTCATAAACATCTTTTGTTAGATTCGTTCCAGGATAGTTGAGGTTTTATTTCTATTTTAAATGTAGAATTTCTTTCTTTTTTTGTTTTTTTCTAAGTAGGCTCCATGCCCAGCTCCACACCTAACGTGGAGTCCAATGAAGCTTGAACCCATGACCCTGAGATCAAGAGCTGGATGTTTAACTGAGGCTCCAGAATTTTTATGATTTTGTTTGTTGTTATGTGGTAGCACAATCGACTTTTGTATAATGACCTTAAATCGGTAACCTTGCTACATTGACTAAATAAATGAGACTAATAGTGTTTCTGTGGATACATTATTTATTATTTTAATTTTAAATGTATTTCACCATTCATTAAAATAAATGGATTTAA
Source organism: Urocyon cinereoargenteus (assembly GCA_032313775.1). Classification (NCBI taxonomy): domain Eukaryota; kingdom Metazoa; phylum Chordata; class Mammalia; order Carnivora; family Canidae; genus Urocyon; species Urocyon cinereoargenteus. The sequence continues at coordinate 619,252 of JAVLSZ010000020.1, forward strand.
AATTACTGGCATTTTTACTCAAACTGAAATTTGAATTTTTATTTTTAAGTAGTAACTGAATAATAATAGCATTAACTGATATTTATAATAAAAATAAGCTGGATGAAGGTGTAGGATAGTGTGTAGGCATTTCCGTGGGTATTAGAACAATTGGAATTATTGCCTCTTTTCTCTCCTCATTTGCATTAATACTCTTGAGTAAATGAGTCTGCTGCTCTGGTCTTTTTTTTTTTTTTTTTTTAGCTGTAAAATAATGACTGGATTAGATACATTTAAATTCCTTTTTATCAGGAGTAGATGACTGAGAAGACAACTGTTGGGTAAATGTGCTTTCAGAATTCTCTTTCTTTTACTCTTTCCTTTATGGATTGACTATGGTGGTGGTGGGCCTCGTGGAATCACATTTTTGGGGAGGGTTGTAGGTGGGACCACGTCTCCTTGGCACTCTCATGTTCCCTGATCCGGGCACTTGGGAACTTCTGTCTCCCTGGAGCACCACACACTGGCCGTGGGCATGATTGGATTCAGTCTCAGATTCATGGCTTTGGATATTTCCCTCTCTCCTGTGAGGCTCCTTAGCTGCTCCCATGTCATCTTAAATACTGAATGCTCATTTTCCCCGAGGGTCTTGAGGTCTCTCCAGCCTATGCCATGAAACGTCGTCTGCTAGTCCTAATGCTTTTATTACCACATTCATGTGGGGGCTTAACTTAGAGAAGGGAAATGAGGGCTTGATATTTGACCTCCTCCTTTTCCATCTGTCCTCCTCTCCGTACAGTCCTTGAGCCTGATGTCCTTCTCCATGTCCTTTACCCATGTCATACCCTCTGTTTTCTCCACTAATGGCATCACATAACCCCATGATCTAGTTCTCTGGTTCTGACTTCCAATATGTTCATGGCAACTAAGACTGCGTTTTTAAAAATTACAAGGAAAGCCTGATTTTCAGGACTGTCACCTTGTTCTGGATCTAGAATTCTTGCTGCTGAAGCTGGAGTCTCCTCCTTTCTCATTTTATTTACCTCATAACAGTCCTAATCCTTCTGAGGCAAGTGCTGCCCCTGGTAGAAAGGTGAGGTCAAACATAGAGAAAAGGAAGAGCGTTGCAGATGAATTATACTTCCAAATAATGACATCTTTGTTTTCCGAAGGCGTATCACCGCTCACCCCATTCCTTTGTCTTCTGCTTCTGTTCTATCTGACGTACTAGTTTGTTCAAATGTTCTTTAAGTCTTATGTGGCAGTGGTAAGGACTTATGCGATTTCTACACAGGACACGGTAAGATATTTAGGCCACAAAGGTTAGCTCTGTCTTATATTTGTTAATAGATATTGAATACATGAAGTGAGTAGGTATTTCTTGGGAGCCACCTCCTATGTGCTGAGCATTGAATTAAGTACTAAAGGCGATAGGTGAGAGACACAAGATACAAACGCTCTTGAGGAACTTAAAATATAGTTGGAGACGTGACAGCATAAGACGCAAGAAGACAATATAGATTTTTATACATTGACTATAATTTCTACACCAGGTCAGAGAATGAGAAAATCAACAAAGTTCAAAATACCTGGGGATCCTTTTGTGGAGAAGTTGGCATTAAAACTTTGACAGGGTGGCAGCTTTGGAAGGTATGAAAAGTAAGAATTCAACCACAGCTGGAAGGAACCGACATGAGAAGGAGAACTGGCGAGAACAACATGGGAGCTATTGAGCACTCCGCCTGACTGAAGACGAGAGATTATATTGAAGACCAGGAGAGATAATATTGATTATATTTTATTGAATTTATATATAAAATTCATGGGATGATCAAGAAACTTAAAAAAGTATATCCAGTAGACATATTATACGATTTTTAGCTGCTTCCCCCGTGAGTCTCTTAAAATTCAGGCTGTGAATACTCATATCACAGGATGTAAAATAGGAAAGTATTGACCGTTTGAGGCAACAGCTATCAGATACCAGACTTATGAACACGGGTCACCTTGTCGAAATTCCTAGTATGAGCATGAGAACTGGTTAGGTAACTCCTATATTCCTAATCCCAAAAGGGTGAGAGATCTAGAGATTAAAGATTTGAGTGAACTGAGGGGCCATTAGGAAGGTCCACAAAGGGGCGGGTTGCAGGATTTTTTTTTTTCCCTCCCAGTGATCAAAAGAGGTGCTTCAACAGACCTCAGTGAGGGTTCGGTATGGGTCCCTTCAAGTTTTGGGGGTCGCGTGGAGACAGTGGACTGATTTCTGATGAGTCGGAAGTCAGGGTGAGCCTAGTGAGCGCTTACGGTGGAGAAAGCAGAGGCGGCCCGGGAGCGGCCCAGTTCCCCGGGGCCTGGGGGAGAGCTGCCTGAGCAGTAGACCTGGGCCATGCGTGAGGGGGCACAGGGGAGCCGGGGCCGTCAGCTGGGCTGTGGTTGTGGTGATGCAGCGAGGCCGCACAGCCGAGGGGTCCCCAGTGCCTGGAGCAGGGGGACAGCCTGGACTAGCATCCCTGGTTGAGAACCGCCTTCAAGTCCGTGGCCGCTCTCTTAGCCCGGCCAACAGGAAGTAAGCTTTCCCGCTTCATTCCCTCTTCCTTCCTTACCTCCCCTTCCTCTGCACCCCATATTGCAGGGAAGAGCCACCTGAGGTGGAAGCACAGGACCACATCCGTCCCCGCAGGCCGTCGGTGGCCACGCAGCAGGTCCCAGCTGGGGGGGGGGTGCGATTTAAGCTTGAAATCAGCTTTTTGTAGGCGGCTGGTGGTCGAGGTTGTAAACTGGGAACACGTTTGCTGACTTAGTGCGGCTGAAGGTCCTGGGCTCCGGGTGACCAGGGTGATCAGGGTCCACCGGCTGGGTGGCCGCGAGGGCAGGCTCGTTCCCTCGCAGGTGCCCGGGCAGGAGGCCAGGGCATGGGGTGAGCGGGGCCGTTGTCCGTGCAGCTCTGCCCTGGTCTCGGGGGTGGCAGGGGGGCCCATGGGGGATCCGGCCGTGCCCTCCCTGCTGCGCCTTCCAGGGCCCAGCTCGCCGGCTCCTCTCTTCCGTGGAGTTTCCTCGGGTGACAAGGACCAGCTGGCGGCCAGGCCGCGCCAGTCCAGCCACTCTGACCCGTTAACCATCACTTCAAGGCTCCCCTCTCCCGGCTGCACAGGATCCGGCGGGCCCCTCAGCTTCCACATATTGTTTAACGATTTAAACCTGGTACTTACACCAGTTCCTTGAGATCCTCGTGTAACGATGCGTTCCCTCCACCTGGGACTGGTTGACAACTCACGCACCTCCCCGGAAAACCCTTTTACTCCGCCCGCCAGAGACCTAAAATGATTCTTTGCTTACCTATTTCCGTCGTCACAGAGCGTGATTGGTAGATAGGCCACGTCCGTGGCACCCAGCATCCCGCCACCTGGCTCACCGAGGTAGGGATTTTCAGTGGGGCGGCGAGAATGTGTTTAAAGGGGAACAATGATGATGATGTTAATAATGATACCGATAAGCATATTGGCTAATATTCATTAGTTCTGTGTCCGTCAGATATTTTTATTTCATCTATTTATCAGCCCTGTGGCCTAGGAGGGATGATTATGAAACGTGCAGGCTTACAGAGCTGCCCCTACGTCCCCCAGGTCTCCCGGTAGTGAGACGTGGCGATGGCAGTTATAGGACTATTCCTGTAGTCGATTAATCAATGATGCTTTTCCCTGTTGACATTTGTTCAAAGAGCTTTCATAAGGGATGAATTGAACAGTCTTACCTAGCCACGTGACATTCCTTTCTGCAGAGCTGTCGCTCAGGCTTGTATCTTTTACCCTCCGATCCGAACAATCAGATAACGACGCAGTAAAATCTCTTACGGGAGGCTCATCGAGACTGTGATATGCCAAGGGAGGGAATGAGATTTATTTTCATACGCTTCACTTCTATAAAGTGCTTTCCTCCTTGTTGCAGCACAAAAAAAGCTCTGAAATTGCATCATATGAGCAGGGTAATCTGCAATTATTTACAGAGTCCTCCCATAATATCTCATGTTATCACTTCTGTGGAAAGACAGAACAGGAAAACACCCAAGCTTTCATGAATATTTTAAAGCCCATATTCACTGCGGGAGGGAGAAAAGTAAGTTTAGATAATTGCAAACTCCATTTCAGTCCCTTGTATTACAAGCAAGCGTCCTGTAAGCCAACATGGCTTACGTCTTATCTTTTGAAATGGTCGAAGCTGGTGCTTTTTCTTGCTCAAGTGCTGGTTTTGTGCCCATGTGAGAAGAGAGGGAGGCGAGGAAAACAGGGCTGAGTATCTGCCACAGGTACCCACGTTCTCAGATGCAGGAGAAGGGGCATCTTTGGGGAAACTATTTGGCATTTATAGTGTTTCCCAAGGCAGCTGCTGAATGGAGCTGAGTGTTTTGTTAACCGATTTTCCTCTCTGACCTTTATTACTAATAAATCTTCTTTAAGAAGTATTTGAAGAGTAAAAAAAAAAAAAAAAAAAAAAAAAAGATTGTTTTTATTAATCTCTTTTCTCTTTGCCCACAGAACTCAAAGAAATGGTGTTACCTGGCAAGAGATCTGCTGTCTTTTATGAAAAGTCAGATCAAGGTAATGCTTATTTTGAACTGATGTGCTTTTTAGTCTGTTTAACTCTGATACATTAAACTAGTTGACTTTCTTTGATTACTGGGTTTGGCTATTGCATAACCCATCAAAAAATCAAATCACTCTCAAAAGAGTAGAAGGAATGATTTATGATGATCGCATTTATGAATTGAGTAGTAAATTTTAGAATATATATTAGCTTATCAAAACACTGTGGATCGTGGTTGATTTTCTGACACTTTTCTTTCATTTATTTTAATATGTGAATAGGATCTTGACTAGAAGATTGCATTGTCTTGACTAGAAGATTGCATTGTCTTTGGAAATATCTCCAACTACTGTATCGTATTTATAAATGATAGACAATAAGACAATTAGGTTCTTATCAGGTTACAGTGATGAGATTTGCCTTTTATTTAAGCATGAGTCAGATGGCTTTGTTATTTTTTGAATGTGTGAAAATTTCAGTACAAATTCCTAGAAAACTTCATCAACTTTTGTGAAGGCACTCTCATGCAAAACATATATTTTCTTAGGAAGATTGAATTATATTATACAGTTGCTGAATAGCATGCCTGATTATGCTTAACAGATTGCCTATTTAGTTGCTAAATTTTCAAATTGCTGTGTGATTTGTTTACATATGTTGGACTAGGAATATGAACGCTCATGCAAATATTCTAATGACGTACGCGTAAGCGAAGTGTGGGTATGGCGGCAGATATATAATGTGTGTATAAATAAAGCTGCTTTCTCAAAATAGATTTTTATAGAAATGTCTCTGAAAGATGAGAATTGTGATGGGGAACTGGACTTATCTCTCAATACTTTCTATTCATACAGCTGTGAAGATTGGATATTGCTGTACGTACATGAATACAAATAATAGAATTACTGAAATGTACATTAGGCTGCATACTAATTGGAACTAACTGGGTTTTATTTTTGACAAATCACTGAATTCCTAAAACCAAACGAGTGCTGAAACAAAGGTAGCGTTTAATTTAATGGACACGAGCAGAAAACTTGTTTCTGAACTTTAATTTGCAGTTGAACAAACATTTAGGTTGAATTGCAAGTTGGGGTGTCTCTACTTATTTCTAGCTTTCAGTTAATTCTTCAAAGGATGTGTAAACCCCTCAAGGAATCAGCTTGACTCCCCTAAAGGGGATTTTGAATGATAGGCACTCTATTCAAGTTTTATCTCTACTAAAATGTTAATTCAATCTATAAAATATCTTAAATTGGTTAATGACATAGTTGAGGGTTGCCTTTTGCATAGAACTATTAACTGTGACTCCCCAAAGAGAGATAGAGTGAGAAGGACTTACTAACCTAGACACTGGGTGGAAGAGGGTGAGGCTGAGCTCTACGATATCGGCATAGGGAGCTAAGTGGTGGGAAAGTGCTTGTTGAGGGGAATTTGATGAATGACGCAGTAAAGAGAGAGAAAAAACACCAAAGGAGATGAAGCCAATGGAGAGGGTCAAGGATCATTCTTTAGAATGAAAATAAAGGATAAAGGGAAAACAGACTATCCAGGATGCATTCATGGGATGGTTTTCGTTTTTCAGAAGTCTGTATATGCTAATATTCAATTTTACTGGCCTTTTCTTTTATGTATTTTAGAGATGGGCAAGCTTATTTTGACCTGAATGTAGTAAAAAAAAAAAAATGAAGGTAGAAGGGATATTTCCATGAATATGGTAGAGTTTTCAGAATTGTGTATGCAGAGTTACAAAATTTACGTCTCAACATGAAAATAAAGAAAATAAAGGACTCTGCAATACTGCTAGAGTCCAAGTGCTTTGGTCTGACAAAATTCCCCAAGAGCTTAGCTCTAGCCGTGTGTGCATTTGTGTGCAGGTTGGGAGTGGGATGTGGATAGCTAATTTGGGTGGAGAAAGTGGTGTTCAAGTCATCATCTCCTTAAGTTAGACCTTTCGATTCATGGAAATAAGGGTGTTTGCGATCATAAAAATAATTCCTGCTAGTATGACAAAGGGTGCTGATTATTGATGCTCATTATCTATTATCTCAGATGGAATATGGACATTTAAATTTCAATATTTAATGTATGGTTTGGTTTACTAGTGTTTTACTGAGAATTTTTGTATCCATTTTCATCAGGGACATTGGCTTGTAGTTCTCTTTTTTTAGTGGAGTCTTTAATCTGGTTTGGCATCAAGGTAACGCTGGCCTCCTACTATGAATTTGGAAGTTTAAGACATACTTGGTGAAGGTGCTCTTTTTAGATAAATGGGACCATTCAGCTTTTCCCAGTTGCACATGACAACTAACACATTCATTTTGTGTGGGATTAACTCTGGCAATGGAGCCCAGAGAGCAATCTGTTGGAATAACAGGCATTTTTGTGCGTTCTGCTACTTGAAAGTTCTGCATTTAATTCTTTTAAAGGGAATATTTCAGTCACAATATTCTGAATTTTGTCATCCAAAGAGAGCAGCAACTTCAATTAGGTCAAAATATCCTTCTATATACCCCTAGGAAGATCTTGTGCAAAAAATAGAGACTGTTATTCTGTTAGATTTTTACATATATTTATATGTCCTGGAAAAAGATGGAACTTAATTAAGAGAATTTCATGTCAGTGATTTATTTTTGTTATGTAGGTATTTCAAATTTTATTCTCATATGTATTTAACTTTTTTGTACGTAATTTTAATGGGATATCAAGGATTTGGCAATTTTTCGATGTACTCTAGGTTGAACTCTACCCTTAGTATAAACAGTTTTAAGAATTGAAAGTAAAAAAAAAAAAGAATTGAAAGTAAATCGTGTCATAGATTGGTGTATAATTTGGTTTATGTTCAAGGCACCAATAAATTATAAACAAATTGTTTAGTAATGGGTTTCATTGTGGTTTATTATACAGGCTGTAGAAAACATAGATGTAATTTATGTTGGGGTTTAAAGGATGAAAATCTTATATTTTGAGGGCTTATATTTTATGTTATTTATTACATACCTACCCTAACATAACAATGGAAAGTAAATCATCAAAACTTGCAGTCGATTAATAAGTTAATGACCGTGAACTTTTAAAAAAGATTTTATTTATTTGAGAGAGAGAGACAGGGAGAGGCAGAGAGCACGAGCAGTGGGGAGGAAAGGAGAGAGAGAGAGAAGCAGACTCCCCCTGAGCAGGAGGCCCAATGCCAAGCTCCACCCCAGGACCCCGGGATGGCTGAGCCACCCAGGTGCCCCAGTGACCATGGATTTAAATAAGAAGTAGAAATACTCATAGGGCACGTGATAAAAGGTGTGATGTAATTGTCACATTACCCGAATTAGGTGCCAGGTGTGATAAATGTAATGCTTTACAGAAATATAGTTGTAGGGCACCTGGTGGTTCAACAGTTGAGCGTCTGCCTTTGACTCAGGTCATGATCCCGGGGTCCTGGGATCGAGGCCCTCATCGGGCTCCCTGCTCAGCGGTGAGTCTGCTCCTGCCTCTCCTTCCCACTTGTGCTCTCTCTCTTTCTGCGTCAAATGAATAAATGAAATCTTGAAAAAGAAAACTAGAGCTGGAACACCAGGCACAGCATGCTCCCAGAGAGTGCTTAAACCGCAGGCCGGAGAACAGATCACTGAGCATTTTCATATAGAAGTGATCAAAAAGCAATTCTTCAAAGAGGATTTACATGAGGAAGAGCCATGGCAATAATTTTAAAGAGTGTTTTTGGCTTTTATGGTTTTTGTCATTTGAAAAGTTCTTGTTATGTCTTAGTCTTCTGACGATTAGATTCTGTGGGATACTCCGTCTTTTAAAGCCTGTTTAGAAACTCGCAAGACTGTAAGGCATGACGCTGTCTGGAATTGACTCCTGCAAATAGTATTTAAGTCCTTCCGTCGATTCCCTGCCTGTATTTCTTACTTCATTTTTCTCTTACTCCGCTGCGTATCCTGAACGTCCTTGCCTTGCTTTCTGCTGAATACTCCGCTCTGGATGCCCAGTCTTTCTCCCTGAATCCCAGGCCTTCGTAACCTTAAAACTTCTCTTTAAGAAGCTTTCTGAATTCCTCGTAATACCACTATTTCTCCCCCTTAGCCCATATTCACTTGGTGGAATCATCTAGATAAACAGCTCACACTGTCACTGATTTGCATATATTGCTCCCTAGTAGTTCCTATGTGTACATGTGTGTGTATATATATATAAAATTTTGTTTTATTATACATAAAAGTACATACATTGACATGGGATTTCTTTCCTTTAATATAAATATATATATGTATATATATATATTTAGATTTTTATTTATTTATTCATGAGAGACAGAGAGAGAGAGAGAGGCAGAGACACAGGCAGAGGGAGAAGCAGGCTCCATGCAGGGAGCCCACCTGGGACTCGATCCCGGGTCTCCAGGATCACGCCCTGGGCTGAAGGCGGCGCTAAACTGCTGAGCCACCGGGACTGCCCTCCTTTAATATGAATATAAAGAAGATTCTTCTGCAAACCATTTTTACTCCCACTTTTGAGTCAAGTGCACAAACTGAATGAATGAGCTCCTTGCATCTCTACGATTTGCACGAAAGTCATATTTAAAGGCTAAAAGAGTCCTCTGTATGACGAGAGTCATAATCTAGCTGTGTTTTGTATGATTTAGGACTACCATGAGAAGCTACTCGCCCTTTATCACATCTTGTCAATGAGAATAGAATCTAAATTCGAATACATGAACTCATAAAGAAAATAATTTTCGCCTATTGAAACATTCCCTTCTCCAAGTCAGGATTGCCCAATTCTGTCGCCCCTTGGTTTTTGCCATTTTGCACGTGTCGTTGAAGAAAATTCTAAGCTGAGCTGCTGAGCTAAGGCTCTTGTGGCCTGAGTAAAACCCTGCCTTATAAAGATCCTGCCTGCTGCGTAGCGCTCATCAGAACCAATAGGAGGAAAAAGTCCTGTTGTAACTCGCCACCTCATTCATTCATGTATTCATTCATTCAATCAGCGTTGAACTGCTGTGTTCATAGGTGCTCTAGCTGGGCTCAGGGTACAAGCAGGACTGGAGAGTCTCCCGTTCGGCCCACACACGTACCACCTTACGGACACACGTGGACTACAGTACGAGTGCTCTTACGTGCCTGTAGGAGCATGCTCCCTGCTCCTATCATTTTTCCCGAGCTCCATTTCTTCTGTGTCCTCTTCATCATCATTCATGCGGGGGCTGGGAAGCCATCAGAGCTGCCCCTTTCCGAAAGCCATGTTAAAGCTTGCAATGATTGCTGAACCTCATGCCTAAGACGTTCGTGGCATTTTGAATGTGTCCGTATGTTTGTGGATATGCGGTCTGCAATAACACGTTCCCAGCTCGGCAGCAGCTTCTCGGGGCTGGGATCCTAGGAGTACCTGGTGCCTGTGAAGGTTGGGAAGGGGTGACGGTTATTTAGAAAGTTGAAGTGGAATCAGTGACTAAGGACGGTTACTTAGAAAGTTGAAGCGGAATCAGTGACTATTGGGGCGGTAGCAGGACTTTTGGAAATTGGGGCTGCTTGGGAATTGGCAATTCCCGGTAGAGGACGAAGGACTTTGAGGGAATCGGTTCCTTTAAAGCTTTAGCGTGCGTTGTTAGTTTTCATTTCTTTGGTTTTGCAGAACTAACGTGAGCTTGGAAGGGGAGCAGATCACCGGCATCAGGGTAGTGTGGGCAGAGGCCAATAATTTATGACATGGGGTGTCCACCGGACTTGGCACGTGCCTACGTCTGTATGTTCGCCCCTTTGTCTCTCTGGTTGTGTATTTTTCATGCATTTGGCATTTAAAAAGCGATGCCACTAGATGTCAGCAGCAACCTCCTAGGGTTCCCGTGGCCTTAATTCATAATGACAACGAGCCGGTGGTCTATTAGAACACCTTCTCTGAGAGTGGTTAGGGCCTATCTTGAAAATGTAAGAGGTGGTTTCTCGAATGATGAGGAGGATGACAAACATCATGAAATATTCTGGAATCGTTCTCTAGACTGGTTTCTGTTGACATGTAACATGTTGCTCTTACTTCCAATCGTCTTTCTACCAGTGAGGTGACATGAAGAATGGTGTGTGCGGCTGAGTCATTTGTCAGAAGCTGTACGTGTTGCCAGACTCTAAACTTCTGTTTTGATACTTGATGATTCACTTATGCCATGATTACATGAGTATTCGTGCTTGGGTTTATTTCATTCTGTTTTTGTAGAAGCCTTTTGGTACTACAGCCCGTCAGATTGTGTGCTATTAATTTTTCAGCACCCACATCTGTGTGCTGTTTATTTAGTAATGTCTAAATTTTCCTGGATCTGTGCTCTGTTGTTATAAGATACTCAGAAAACTTTGATAGATGCCAAAGAGTCTGATAGGTATTTGCTCACCAGTAGGCAAGGAAAACAACCTAGAAATATGAAAAAAATATATGTATTCTCCATGAATTATAATGCATATAATTGTTTAGTCCTTGAAACAGCAGACACCGATGATCTCAAAAGTTTTTTTTTCCAGAAATTAATAAGAAAATTGTAGTACTGGCCAATGTTCTATAAATACCAATAACATTATTCTAGATAATGCAGTTAATATCCGGTCAAATCAGATTCACATTAGCAGAATGTTTCAAACTAATCTGCTGGATTTTCGTCATGAATTAGAACTCAGTTGATTGACCCTTAGTTGATCAAATGCCAAACAGATTTTTAAGTAACGTTGATAAAGGTAGATTTACTTCTATGTTTCTCCCTTGGAAAAATTCTGCTTTTAATGGATTGAATATATTATATATATATATATAATATATATACATATATATAATGGATTTTATATATATAACATATAATGGATTATGGATTAAATATATAATGGATTAAATGGATGATATATAAATATATAATATATAATATATCCAATATTAAATGGATAATATATAAATATATATACATGAATTAAATATATTGTATATAATGGATTTTAATGGATTAAATAAATAAATATATATATCTTAGGAAAAACTTTTAATGGATTAAATAAATAAATATATATATCTTAGGAAAAACTTTTAATGGATTAAATAAATAAATAAATATATATATATATATATATATATATATATCTTAGGAAAAACTGGAAATGAGAATATGAAACTATTTCCTTTCCTAAAACCAGTTCTACCAAGAAATATATTAATGTAAATTTTACACCCTCATCACTTTTAAGATTTTTACAAATTGTTTTAGTTGGTGCAGGGACTAACTCAACTAGTACGTAGGCTAAAGAAATAATTCCTTTCATAACAGAGTTGTTTTATTTGAGAGTTATTGATTTAGCTTCACAAGGTTATCAGTAAGTTTCCTATTTTCTTTTTTTGCATTTCTGTTGTAGAACTGCTAGTAAAAGGGACTTACCAAGATTTCCCCCCAAGATTGTGGTTATTATCTTTAATTATGCTTGTAGATGGTAAGACAAACATTTGAAATCATGCTCCAGTTACTTGGCCCATGTACTTACCTTCCCAACCTCATTTCCACCTTGTTCTTCACCCAGATGTTGCCTCGTAGGCCATACACAAAGATTGGTCCACCCTGTGTATGACTTACTTATTTCTACCTTGATGACTTTTCATTTACCATTACTTTTCTCTCTTCTCTCCCAACTTCTCATTCTTCATTTTAGAAACAGAAGAATGTAACGGGGACACTAGTGAGAGCCAGATGGTCTATATTCGAATCCCCTATTGGTGATTTATTAGCTTATTGCTGTGCTAGGCCGGATGGAAGCTATTTAACCCACAAAATCTCATATTGGTTCCTTCTACAAAACCATGAAAAAAGTATTTAGATAATTGAGTTAATTCTAGTATTAACTCATTACTTGTAGCTTATAATAGCTGCTAGCACATAGTAAGTGCTTACTGTATACTAACGACTGCTAATTCAAATCAATCTGAAAACTCACTTTCATAAAATTTAGTTTCAAACTTACTATCTTTCATCTAGTCATTGTTAATCTTATTCGTGTGTGTTTGTAGCTGTACAAAATTAGAAAATAAAAGGAATAACAAATGTTGTGATGATTACTACTTATCGTGCTTTGGTTATGCACGAGGAGTAGGACTAGGAGCTTTACTTACATTGAGCTATCACGTAACATACATGTATTTTGTGGATGATGGACACGGAGGCAGTGATTCGCGTTAAGACCTATAGAGAAAGGAAATAGCACAACCTCCGAGTACACAAGTGAAATGGAAATGGGGATCCCTGGGGGGCTCAGCAGTTTAGCACCTGCCTTCAGCCCAGGCCGTGACCCTGGGGTCCCGGGATCAAGTCCCGTATCAGGCTCCCTGCATGGAGGCTGCTTCTCCCTCTGCCTGTGTCTCTGCCTCTCGTGAAAAAAAAGAAAAATCTTAAAAAAATAAAATAGAAATGGAAAAACGGAATTGGGTCCCCAGGAGAATTTTCAAGCTGAGGTGGAGTCTGCAGGCTATCACGGGGTTCAACTGAAGTTGTGTAACTGGATGCGTGATTCACCTGAGAGAGAGCAGACTGAGAAGGGTCCCGTCAGAGAAGAGTCTCCCCCTCATACAGACACACACAGAAGGGTGAGGCTCAGAGTCCTCGTGCCTCCAGTTTTTGTCAATGCAGGATATAATAATGTTTTCTAGGAGCTAATGCATTGATTCTTTGTAAAGCCCGCCATTGAAAATAGTATCAGACCTAGAATTATTGTGTCTGAAAAATACTAGGAGAGAGAAAATTACTCTTGTTCTAATTTTTGGCCTACTATAAATATTGTGAACAGCAGCAATTAATCACATAATAAGAACGTTGCTGTCTATTTTGCAAGGAAGAAGCTTGGTATTTGATGTAATCCATGACATGAGAGCGGGGCACAGGTCGGCTGCTAGGAATTGATGCAGGAGGCGTGAAGGGCTTGGAGATCGTCTACTCCATTGACAATAAGTGATGGGCTTCCCGTTGTGATATGCTTACTTTTTCTTGTAAATTCATTAAAATTGCTAAAAATTTAATAGACCAGTATTCTCTATTAGACCTCATGAAACATGTGGTAGATATCTCATTTTAATTTTGTTTTTGGAGTTTAGTTTGGGAAGCCTTTTCCGCTTTAGGAAGCTACCCCGCTCACACTCTGTGCCGTGCTGGCAAATTATGGATCGTAATAACAGCAGATCTTTTTTTACTACTTTTTTGAGGCCAGTGTTCTAGACAGAGTGCTAAGATTCAGCGACTGATGGTGCTGCTGTTTCCTATTTCATAGTAACACTGTGGAGCAAACCCACGGGAGCACGACTCGGGCACAGTGTGCGGGTCGGTGGTCTTCACCGGGTTTGCTCCTACATCCCCGGACCGCTGGGCTGGTTGCGCTGGGTGCAGCCGAGCTGCCCTATGGGCTGGGACTTTGGCTGGGGGAGCGGGGCTGACACAGCTTTGCTCCCCCCGGTCTGTCTCCCTCGACAGTCTAAACTGAGCGTGTTCTTCTGGTTCATCAGGCTTCTGAGCGAAGAAGCAGGAAGGCTCAAAGGGTTTTTAGGCCTGTGCGCAGAACTGGCCCAAAGCTACTTCAGCCACAGCCTGCTGCTAGCACTAGATCTCAAGGCGAGCCTGCAATCCAGGGAGAGGGAGCCAGACTCCACCACTGGATGACGGCGGCTACAACATCACGCTACCACCGTTGGTTGGACACAGGAAAGGGCAGAACTGGAATAAGCTTTGCCATCAACCTATCGGAAGCTCCTTTCTACCTGCGAGAAAACGGCAATTCAGTGCGATTAAATGGCTTCCCGCTGGGGTGGACTCGTGATCTTCACCTGGCCCGTGATGCAACTTCATACTCCAGGACCCAGGGTTGGACAGAGGGTGGCCAGGGCACCTACGCAAATTAATCGCGGTCCTTTCCCGAGATGCGATATACGAGAAAAATATTTCCTTTAGGTTCAAGAATTGTCGGAAAGTTGACTTAGCACTGTCCGTAATCTTTGGTTCTGTTATTTGGAGAAGATCCTGAGACAGTTGAGACAGAGACAGAGAGAAACAAGAGGCAAGAAAGAGAACGTTCAGCACGTAGGAGAAACAGGCCTTGGCGTCATTGGAGCCACTAGACGCAGCCGTACTTGAAACCCCAAGCCTACCAGCTTCTTAAAACAGTACGTTTCTTTTTTGTTGTTAGTCTAGTTGGAAAACTACTTCTGGACACTCGCGCTGGGAATCCAGGCTTCAGGTTGTGAGACAATCTAGACCTCATGGAGGAGCCATTTCTCAGGCGTTTCGGCCGCTGCTGTAAGAGCCGGTGGTCGGCATCGCCTACAGCCCTGTGTCAGTAGAGCCAAGGCCTTTAAATGATTTCAGCCCCAGGCCCTAGGACAGTTCGGTGATGATGACTGGAGCAGAGACGCCCTGTCTTCCCATGGGCCCGGCCCAAGCTGCAGATTCATGGACACAACAAGTGTCATTGATTTAAGCCACCAAATTGTGGGGTAATTTGTTAGGCAGCCATGGATGACCGCAACACTAACATTACACTCTTCTCCTGTGATTCATTCTTAGGACTCTCTTTCCTTTTATTTGTTTTTTTCCTTCTCTTTTGTTTTCTTTTTCTAATTGAGGCATGATTGACATACATGATAGCACTTTTGGGTAATGACTTGATTTTTTTTTTTTTTTAAAGAGGGAGAACATGAGTGGGGGGAAGGGCAGAGGGAGAGGGAAAAAAAGCATCTTAGGCAGGGTCCAGCATGGGAGGAGGCGCAGGGCTCGATCTCACAGCCCTGGGTCATGACCTGAGCCTGAATCAAGAGTCGGACGCTTTGCTGACTGAGCCACGCAGGTGCCCATGACTTGATATTTTTATGTATTGGTAAATGAGCACCAGGAGTCTAAGTAATGCCTATCACCACCGTGTAGTAATAGAATGTGTGTGTGTGTGTGTGTGTGTGTGTGTGTGTGTGTAATGAGAACTTTTAAGACTTTTAGCAACTTCCAAGTATGCAGTACAGCCTTACTAAGTGTAGTCACCGTGCTGTGCATTGCACTCCCATGACTTCTTTATCTTATAACTGGAAGTTTGTACCTGTTGATCACCTTTACCCATTTCCCTCCACCCCGTGCATCTGGAAACCACCAATTTGTTCTATCTATGAGCTCATTTCTTTCTTTCTTTTTTTTTTATGAGCTCATTTCTTTTTTAAAGATTCCAAATGTAAGTGAGATTATACAATATCTGTCCTTCTGTCTCTAACTTACTGACTTAGAATAATGCCTTCAATGTCATCCTGTGTTGTTGCAGATAGAAAGATTTCATTCTTTTTTTAATGGCTGAATAATATTCGAATGTGTGTATATATTCCACAATTTTTATCTATTCCTCTGTTGATGGAGATTTAGATTGTTTCTATGCCTTGGCTATTGCAAATAATGCTGCAACGAACATGGGAGTGCATATAATTTTATTTAAAATAAAAAATCTATTTATTTTTATTTTAAATATATTTTATTTAAAAAAATTTTATTTTTAAAATATTTTTTTAATAAAAATTTATTTTTAGTTTTATTTTAAAAATATTTTAAAAATATTTTTTAAAGTAAAAAATTATTTATTTTTATTTTTATTTTTTTTGGTACATATAATTTTTAGGACTCACTCTGTTTACTAAAACACATATCAGACCCTCCCCCTACCCAGTGCCTATCATTCCACAGTTGCCCATGCCTCTATTTAAACTCTGATTTTCCAAGTAGACGTGGGCATTTTTTATTGATTCTTGCCCTTGGCTTTGTGATGTAGCTTTGCCTGGAGGGAAATGACCAGGGAACATGGGTTGGAGGTATCCGTGTTGCTCTACGTCCTTACTCAAAAGCTGGGAATCCCGATTTGATGAGCTCAGCTCTCATTCTCCACTGCTATGCTGTCCAATATGGTGGCCACTAGGCACGTGGAATTATTTAAATTTGAATTAATTAAAATTAAATCATATTGTCAATTCAGTCCTGTAGCTCTACTAAGCACATTTCAAGCATTGGATATTTCTACGTCGTTACTGGCTACCATGTTGCTCAGTGCAAAGTCATACAACATTTTTGTGATCTCGCTATGCTCGTTTGAATGGTGCTGCTCTGATTTGCAACTTACACCTGTGGTCCAAGGCCAGCTCCTCTAAATACAGCAAAAATCTTTGACCTAGAGCAGAACTCTGAAGGACCTAGTCTGGATTTCCTAGGTATAAGCTCCAGGAGAGGAAGAGGTGGGAATCTTGGCTCCTTTAATAAAGTCATGTTTCATTTACATCCACATCCACGTGAGAAGGCTGCCTCTCATAGTCGTACTTACATTCTTTTCTAGCCCTTCAACTTGTGGATTATGGTTTATTTTCTTGGCTATGTTGGTTCCCTTTTTTCAACCCTGCCTGACTTTCAGAACAATTTAATTTGCAGAAGCTATCCTAGTAACAAAAGATATCCCTCCGAAAATACTTGGGGGCTCTGTTGTCGGTGGAGAGTCCTCATGAGCACACAGGGCTTCTGTTGACTTGAAAGTGAACTCTGGCTGTGGAGCGGATATTACTCCCTTAAAAAAGAAAAAGAATAACTTCAAGGCAAAAGGGCCTTTATTCTCCCTGGGTATAAGTTTCCGTGAAAGCTCGTTTATTGATTTTCCTTGTAACAACTGAGCTTGCAAGCTATAAAAGAAAAAAAGAAGCAAATAGAAGCAGGGAAATAATATCAACGATCAACAAGTTTATTCATCAGCTTTATCTCATTTGTTCTCAGCCACTGTGTACACGGTGAAATAAAAAGACGCCACAAACCCCAATCCCATTTTTTTTTAATGCATCCATAGAATTTTGTTGATCAAAAGGGATAGCAAACACTTAAACTCTCAAGCAAAGGTCCATTCCCATTAAAAGTGATTGTGACCAAACTAACGTCATTATGTGAGGAAAGGGCTGAAAGTGAGAGGAAGTGGGGGGAAATGCTCCGGTGGGGTGATACCTGGTATGATCACAGTGCCGCTGATTTTGATCTCTAGTTAATTCGTCACATCGCCTGAAATAACCACCATTAGCATTGTCCCCCCAGGAAGATAGGTTTTGCACATGGGTCAGAAATTTAGGAAGCTATTTAAGAAGTCCTATGATCAGGTAATTTTTGAAAATGCCAAATTTTATGCGTCTCTCCTGTAGTTTTATGATGCACATTAGGATATTAGTCTCTGAAAATCCTGCTGTAAAGAAACTTGTTTAACTTTGCGTAGCCCAGCATTTCCTAAAATTAGTGGACCATGAAGCCTTTTATACTTTAGCATATTTTTATGCGATACTAATTGCATCCAAGTGGTACTAGGCTTTAGTGAAGCACACTTTGTGAAATGCTGCTTTAGAATAAAATGTGGATCCCCGAGAGCACTTGTTTTAACACAGAAGTCACCTGATAAGAGCAACACTTTCGCCCTTGGCATCCATCCATACAGACTACCTTGCCTCAATGAGCAGGATCCCAGGACCCTGCTGGTGTGGGAGAGGCCGTAGATCGGAGTGTTTCCTAAAGAGAGCTGTTTCAGGAGGGTTCCTGGGGAATTGGAGGATGTCCAGCCATCTCTGGCACGGTCTTTTCCTAGGACATGGGAGTTCCAGAGTTATGTTTCTAGAAAGGTCAATTTTAGAAGGTATCAAAAGGGAGGTGATCCGCTGAAGAAAATTTTAACATCTCCGGTGACTTCCAGATGGTGTTCCATCGCTTCCTTCTCCTTTGCAAATAACCGTTTCTCAGGAAAGTGGATTACGCCCACTGCTCCTGCTTCCCCACCAACCATCACTCTTTGGCCTATAATGATTTTTCATTTACTCTCTAATTCTGGTAAAACTCCTCTTTCTCAGATAACTTGCTATTTTTCTATTTGCCAAGTGTAGTGAACTCTTCATGGGTGAACATACTGGTCTCTATAATTTTGGATTCTGTCTAAATGCTTTTGAGTTCCGTATTTATATATATTTCCCCGGACACAGTTCTGAGCTTCAAAATTATATTCCCTCAGCATCCTGAACTTCTACCCAAAATTGATCTGATGAACTTGTGCTCTACACCTCTTTTTCTCACAGATCGTTGGAAGAACCATCACTCACCTAGTCACCTGACCCAGACACCTGTGGACCATGCTTGGTTCCTCTTAGTGCCCTTGC
Source organism: Urocyon cinereoargenteus (assembly GCA_032313775.1). Taxonomy (NCBI): domain Eukaryota; kingdom Metazoa; phylum Chordata; class Mammalia; order Carnivora; family Canidae; genus Urocyon; species Urocyon cinereoargenteus. Next base: position 638,002 of record JAVLSZ010000020.1, read on the forward strand.
CCCCTGACAATCAATTACTTTTTTCAAAATATACCTTGTGTCCCGTAAAGCTCATATCCTTCCACGTCTTAGATCTCAGAGGCAAATCCTAGCTCTTCTACATGATACTTGCATGACCTTGAACAAACTTTCTAGTCTCATGCCTTAATTTCTCTGTTGTTCAATGGAGATAATCATAGTAGCTCAGTGAGAGACTTTTGAGTCCGTGAAGATTAAAAGGGGATAAACTAGGGGAGTAAAGGCAAGATTAAATTGACTTTCTTTTTTGTCTCTCTATAGAGGGAAAAAGCATTTATTATTAAGGGAAAAGTCTTAATGGCCCATTGAGTGCTTTTATAGGAGCAAATTTATTTTATTTTATTTTATTTTATTTTATTTTATTTTATTTTATTTTATTTTATTTTTTTGGAGCAAATATATTTTAAATAGCAATAGCTGCGAATGAAAAAAATAAGGTTGTGATCTGGTTATAATTCATGGGAAAAATAATTTTTAAATATTTTTATCCCCTTGTTCCATTTTTATGGGTTATTGAAAAGAAAATAAAAGGAGGAAATTGGGCTATCTTTCACATTCTTTAGGCCATTAGAAGTGGTTACACATATGATGAAATAGATTAAAAAAAAAAAAGACCCCAAAGCGGCATTCCTAGGACATTTGTATTATCTGTTTAACCAGGGCAATATATAGGTATCTGCAACATATGGGGCTAGCCAGAAGGAATATTGCTAATGTAGGATTAAGACCTGGCTATGAATTTCAGGCAATTTCTATAAACATTTCTTTTTCTTTTTTTTTTTTTTGCCTAACAGCTAAAGCTTCCTAAAAATCATATTACACATAGAACTGAGGCCTACTATCATCATAAGAATACACGATTGATGATAGTCACTCATTCTTTTGATAAGTATTATTGGTCTCTTAGGGCTGCCAATTCTGGATTTTGGGGATGTCGTATTCTTCAAAATAGACAGAAATCCTTGCCCTACTGGATCTTATATCCTAATAAGAGGAGATAGACAGTAAACAAAATAAACAGTTATATAGTATTTTATACAAGGGCTTTGGAGAAAAGAAAGCAGGAAAGAGGGGCAGGGAGGGCATCTTGTAGTGGCAGTAAAATTATATGTTTAAGGAGAGAGGCTTGGAGCTCTTCACGATGAAGATGCTATTTGAGCAAAGACCTGAAGGAGGTCACAGGGCCAGTGAGTGGTTCTGATGAAAGCAATGAGATGGCCTGACCGTCCGTTATAAGGGTTTCTCTGGCCACTCTTTGAGCACAGACAGAAGAGGAGACCAGTCATTAGTCCCATCGCAATAATCCAGTCAAGAGATGGTAGTAAATAGGGCCAGGGAGGTGGCAGCATCGGAGGGAATAAGTGGCAGAGATAAAGTCCAGTCTTGAAAGTGTGTGTGGCACCTCGGAAGCCCATGCTCCGTTCTGCAGAAATGCCAGCATTTCAGAGGAAGACTGAGCGGAAGGAATCAGAAAGCAAAACCCGAGAACACTGGGGAAATGGCAAAAGAATCATACAGAAAACGGTGCCACACAAGCCAGAGCCGATGCAAGTTTTAAGAAAGAGACATGAGCCGTGCTCAGCCCTGCAGAGCGTTCAGCTATGAGTGTATCTGAAGGAGGTGGCATCCAATCTGATAAATAGAAGGCCATCGGTGGCATTATTAGAAGCAATTTTGGGGAAAAAAAAGAAAGGAAAGAAAAAAAGAAAAAAGCAATTTTGGTGAGTTTGCTGAAGCAGACATAACAGATTGAGATTGGGAAGTAAACGCGGCATATGCAGAGAATATAGATTATTCATTTATGAAGCTTGTAAAACACAAACTAGTGATTCCAAAAAATGTATATATTTTACCACAAGTCTTACCACAGTAAGGAGTGCATTTTACACTGTAATCTCCTGGAGCTGCACAGACCTCCAATATCCGTATCTATGTGACTTAATTACTATTTTTTATATGTTCTAGGCCTCTTATTTTCTATTCTGTCTTCTTTTTTTTTAAGATTTTATTTATTTATTCATGAGAGACAGAGAGAGAGAGAGGCAGAGACACAGGCAGAGGGAGAAGCAGGCTTCCTGTGGGGAGCCGGACGTGGGACTCGAACCCGGGACCCCGGGGTCATGCCCTGGGCCAAAGGCAGGCGCTCAACCGCTTTGCCACTCAGGCATCCCATTATTCTCTCTTCTATATAGTTTCTTTTAAAAATTCTCACTAAATTGATTTTGTAACCTGCTCTAGGGTCTTGACTCATGTTTTGAAAAGTATGATTATGAACAGCAGTTAAAATAAAAAGTTTTCCCCTCAGAACCACCGCGCACATTTTCTGCATGCCTCTCAGTCATATATCTGGGCACTTGTCTTGAAACTTTCAGAAACATAGTCTCTCCCTTACGTTTGGAATTTTTTCCCTGTCATCTGTGATTAAAAGCTGAAAAATCAGAGATCCCTGGGTGGCTCAGCAGTTTAGCGCTTGCCTCCGGCCCAGGGCGCGATCCTGGAGTCCCGAGATCGAGTCCCGCGTCGGGCTCCCGGCATGGAGCCTGCTTCTCCCTCCTCCTGTGTCTCTGCCTCTCTCTCTCTCTCTCTGTGTCTATCATAAATAAATAAGTCTTTAAAAAAAACCTTAAAAATCAGTAAAATAGTTAATCCAGACTTTTTGTAATATGACGAAGACTCGGTGTGTAGTAAAGACATTGGCTGTACCGATAGATAAGTGTTTCCTGCCAACTGATCAATATGGGCCCATTTCCATACTTTGATTTTATTCTGTCCCTATGACACGTAAGCCGGAGATCCATGACCGATGGCAGAGGAGGTTACCTGTGCTGAGGCGCTTCAGCCTCTACTGGGATTTAGAATGGATCACCCTTGAGCAGTGCTTGGTATATACCAGGCGAATAAGTATTTATCAAACAAACAAATGGCATTAAGTAATACAATTTTTTTTAAAGTCAGAAAACTTCACCTACGTCAATAAAAATGATGGCTTCTTGCTCTGTAAGTCTATGCTACCATAATAGTAAATCTCAATAAAAAGTACAAAAATAAGCTTTACTTTAAAGGAATTTTATTTTTTGAAGATGTTATTTATTTATTCGTGAGACACAGAGAAAGAGGCAGAGACCCAGGCAGAGGGAGCCCGACGTGGGACTCAATCCCAGGACCCCAGGGTCACGCTCTGGGCTGAAGGCGGCGCTAAACCACTGAGCCACCCGGGCTGCCCATACTTTTAAGGAAATTTAAATTTTTTATTTTTATTTTTATTTTTATTTATTTTATTTTAATTAATTAATTAATTAATTTATTGGAAGATTCCTTTAAAGAGGAGAAAGGCCACCTCTCCTTTGAGGTTGGATGGTTCCAATGACAGGTTTGTAGGCAGAGAATGGGGAAAATGAGGAGGTTGTTTACTAATGTTAACTAACGTCTAAAAATCAAGATTTTCTAATGAGAGTGAGAGGTTATAGGTTAGGAGGTGCTTGAGGATAACATTGAAATTTTTGCAACTGCCCTTGGGTAGAAGGAGCTAGTCTAAGGTAAAGGCATTCATAGGCATGACAAATTAGTACTTATCTATTGGCTATCTCAGAATTTGTCTTCTTTCTCATCGATTTAAGGCCAAGATCATAAGTTAGTAATTTACTACAACTGGGTAGGCTCCATTGATTTGTTTTGTTTGCTTCTTGTTATTTAAATAAGCCATATTTTAAAATGAATCGCCTCACATGCAAATTTTGGATCTCCAGGTTTAAAAAACCAGCCAGACGACCTGGGAATAATATCCCGGAGCTGAGCAATGTCTGTTCCCTTTAGAAAAGTCCTGCATTCTCCTTTGAGCTCAGTCCCCACTGTTACACAGTGTGCATTTACCCGCATCACTCACCTGCGTGCTTGCCCAGACCCCGTACGCCCAGGAGGATAAATTCCCCACTCTGAACCTCAGCCTTTGGGGTTTGTTTTTGAAATAAGCAGTGGAGGCAGGCTTCCTTATTTGCCTTCAGCCTAGGAGGTGTGGAGCTCAATGGATTGATGTTTTTTAAGGTCTGATCACTAGCTCCCGATGACGGAATTCTGGATATTAATCCATGTCAATAAACACATGAGACAGATTTATAAACAAACACCTACTCTGAGCAGACTAGATGATGAGCAGGCCACCCCTCTCCTATGTGTAAGGCTACTTAGCGGCCAAAATTATTTATTCATTTATTGGTATAGTCTCTCAAAATCGTTATTAAGTACCTGCCATGTGTTAAGTTTGGTAATTTGGGGGTTTACACAGGTAAATAAGATACATATGGATCTATACAGTCACCTCCCTAATAAAGCTAAAACCTGGAGGGGGAGAGAGGCAATTGAACAATTATGATAGTGCCATACCCTGGGTATTCCAAGGTCATGTGGATATTCTCAGAGTCAAGCCAACGGCCTTCGGTTCTGGAATCTGATTGTATTAGCCAGGCAAAGAGGAGGGGGAAACGACGTCCAAATGAGGGGAATTGCATTTGCAAACTTTGGAAATATGGCAGCATGAGATTTGGGGAAACTAAAGGAAATTACCCGTGACCATATCGTAGAGGGCAGGAGTAGAGGCTGAGAGTCAAGGCTGAGAGAGTGTCAGAGGCCAGGTCACGAACTATCTGGTAAACCATCTTAATGGGCTTGCGTTTTTATGCCACATGCGACAGGAACCACCAAATAGTTCTAAATTGAAGAATGATTTCTACTTAGGAAAATCGCTCAGGTCAGATCATTTAGAATGCTCCATTCTAAATCTCAATCGAGGTCACAGCTCCTCAGCAAAGTTAGCCCACTCTGCCGTGGGTCAGAGCTCTGGCTGACACGTCACAGAGACACAATAAAATCAAAGTAGGGAAGCGAATATATATTTAATTGTGAAGAATACATATATAAAAGGGAAAGGCTGGCAACTTGGAAACACTTTCTAACGTATACTGAGTACCTAAGTGTCTGTCGGCACCGTGACACGATCTTGTGCGTTATTTCACTTAATTTTCGCAGAAGAGTCTAAGAAATGGTTACAATCTGAGGTAGGCAAAAGCACCTGCTCAATACAAGAATCAAAGATTTTAGTTCCATGCCAGTGACTCAGGCGAAAACAAATGAGTAGTAAATTGGGCAAAAACATGGTGGCTGGGTATTTTCTTCATTTTTTTTTATAGGAAGGAATGAAAGGGTTAATAGAATTTGGAACATATATTTAGAAGAAAAGAAATTCTTTATCCTACAATAGGAATACATGCAGCAATAGGAATACAATGCACCATGGGCATTTGATTTCTATAGTTCTATAGAAATCTGACTGACTAGCCCCATCTTTGAAATGTGCTTCCCTATGGGCTGAGTTGAAAGGATACCAGATATACCACAGAGAAGAATTGTTAATATCACATTTAACTCAGTATTGTGCACTTATTGGGAAAAAAAAGCCATAGAACTTCTCCATTTAGTGCATTTCTTAAGTTAAAATGGCAGCTTATAAGTTGATGCCTCCATTTTATTTTATTTTTTAAGGATTTTTTCTATTTATTCATGAAAGACACAGAGAGAGAGGCAGAGACACAGGCATGTGTCCCCCGATGTGGGACTCGATCCCAGGACCCCGGGATCACAATGTGAGCCAAAGGCAGACGCTCAACCACTGAGCCACCCGGGCGTCCTGATGCCTCCATTTTAAATAATAAAAGATTTATATGAATGCCCATGGACTGAGCCAGATTCCCCACTTAGTGAGCTTCATCTTTCCTCCCCCTTTGAGGCTTTAGAAGTTAATACATGGCATCACCATGGGCATAGACTGAAGACAATCTATCACCTTTACAACCTGTCTTAAGTACAGAGGCAAATTACAATTTCATTTCTGGAAACTTTGCTGATTATTTAGTTATTAGATCACAGTTGAATGACCATTGTTGCACAACAAGGATACCACTCGTGATATGACAACAGAAATTTTGATAGAACAATAAAGGCAAAATTTGATTGGAGCAGTTTTAAAGAGGATACAAAAGACAATTTGAGAATGAAGAGTTCAGGCAAATCTATAAAGATGTTTTACTACACAGGGTTGGAGAGAAAGGGGGGGTGGTAGCTGAAGAAACTTTTTTGATTTTTTTTTTTTTTTTTTTTTTTTTTAGAATATAGGAGTTATAACAGCATGTTTGTATGCAGGTGTGGAAAAAAGTTAAAAGGGAGAAACTATAGAAAAAAAGAGAGAAATATTGGATGATGCCCTTGAGTAACCAAGAAGGATTGAGATCTAGTGTGCATGGAAAGTGTTAGTATTAGCCAAGAGTTTATGGTGTTTATCCATAATAACGGGGCAGACTCGGGATGTGCAGGTGCCAATGAAGTCAAGAAGGTGGATATGAGGTGGGAGCTTGTATACCTTCTGATTTCTTATATTTGTTACTGAAATAGGAAGCAAAGTTGTCAGAGACACGTAAGGATGGAGGAGATGGGTTTCAGGAATTAACAGGAGACCATTGTATTGAATAGTCCTTGAGGCATGTGGAAGAATGAAAGTACCAGAGATGTAGGATTGTATTTATTTATCTATTTATTTTTTAAAGATTTTATTTATTCATAGAGACACACAGAGAGAGAGAGAGAGAGGCAGAGACACAGGCAGAGGGAGAAGCAGGCTCCATGCAGGGAGCCCCACCTGGGACTTGATCCCGGGTCTCCAGGATCATGCCCTGAGCTGCAGGCGGTGCTAAACCACTGGGCCACTGGGGCTGCCCGAGATGTAGGATTGCAGATGTGGGATTGCTAGGCTGTCGTGAGCGCGCATCGAGGACAGAGATCGTGGATATAAAGTAACACTGGTTAGCATGGAAATGAGCTTTGCTCCAGACACATTCACAACTGCATAGGTAGGAGTACAGGGTGGGTGCGGAGATGCTGCTACCAAGTGGGTGGTTTTCTCAAGTGAGATGATGAAATGCAAGAGACTCAAAATAGTTTGGAGTATGAACAAAAGGCCGCATGTAAAGGCCAACCATGACATTCAAGCTGGGTAAGAAGGGAGGCAAGGACAGGAAGAGGTGAGGTAGGCTGTGAGGACAAGTGGGTGCCATGGATTATAGATCTCAGGGGCCAAGTGGGACGGACAGAGCTGCGCTCAGCTGCTAGGTGTCAGAAGGGCTGGTTGAGACAATAAGGCAGGATGAAGATGAACATTCAAGCCTTTAATCACTTACTGGTTGTAGGTATAAGCAAGAGACGAACCAAAGGAAGTACTGCCATCCCCGTTCCATTTTTCTCCACGAACAGTGCTGGCTGGGGTGTAGTGACCAATGGAGATGGGAGGAATCGCTTTGCTAGCAGAGGGAGTCCCAAGCAAGAGATTAGTGCAGTCTTGGGCCCAGGACCCAAGGGAAAGAGTAAAAAGGGAGGGCTCAGAGTTTAAACGTGTTGAGTCAGAGAGAAGAAAAGCTTCTTCACGGTTCCCTTCCCCTCATCCCAATAAGAAGGTCTGGGCAGAGATGCCTGAGGAAGGCCTTAGCCCAAAGGGTCTTGACACAGAGGCCTCAGAACAACGGTGCTGAGCCAAAAATATGGACATGCCTGAGAGCGTGGCTGGACTTGGGGCCCGAGTCCTTCACCATAGCTCCCTTCAGAGACCGTCATGCGTGAGCTGACATCAGGCCTGGTGTGGGGAGGGCGGCCTTCCCCTGTGAGGCCAGCCAGGTAAAGCCTTGGCAGCTGCCTAAAGTCTGAAAGATCACTCAGAGACCTTCAGGCCAGGAGCTCGACTACATAGCAGGTCCGGATGACGCTGAAAATAGTGGGCGACAGGAAGTGAGTTAGAGAAATTGGGAAATGAGATGCTTGCAAATGAGATACGGGGAGTCTGGAAATTGGTAATGATGACATCTAGGGTCCGATGATAGAAATGAGTGGTTCCAATAAGGTAGAAAAAAATTTTTTTGAGAGAGGGGAAGCGGAATCATCTCTGTAGAAATTAAAGTCACAACATTTATCAAGTTGAATGCCAATAAAGAATAAATTAAAAAAAAATTTTAAAAAATTTAAAAAAAGAATAAATTTTAAAAAAAAGGAAACAGTCAACAAAACTAAAAAACAAAAAAAAAGTTGCAACATTTATGATGGGAATCATACGGGACAGAGAAATGATGGCATTTCCTTTCAGTGTAAGATACTTAAACATTGATCTCATCTATTTTTTCTATGAAGAATATTTCATGAAAGATTTATTGACCTGAAATCTATCAAAATAACATTTGTCCCATTCTGAAGGTTAGTCTGAGAGTGTTATAAATAGATTAAAATTTTAATGGGCAGTCATCATGCATTATTATCTTTTTAAATTCCAGCAAATGTGTAACATTCTGAGAACCTATAAAACTATAAAACCCTTTATTCTGTTAAACATTCAGTATTCTGGGAATTTGAAATTCCCAAATGGAAACTTTAAAATTCTGAATTTATCTGATAAGAATATTATTATTATTATTAGCATTAGCATTATTATTATTATTTTAGCAGGAGAAAGAAAGACTTCATTAAGCCAGTATCTAGAAAGTGATTTGTAATGTCTTACTCCTACATAAGAACTTTAACCCATTACTAGCGATCTGAGGTTTAAACTTGAGCACTGGTTTGGGGATCTGCATGTGTTTAACTCCCAGTTCTGGGAAATTCAGAAGGCTGTGTTTTCTTCCATTTCTCACACATCCCTCACCTTTGTCTCCTGTTTTTCTTATAGGTTCCCAGTATGTGGTCTGACCACATAAAGTAATAAAATGCGATAAGCGTTTGTCATTTAATCGTGCAGAAAATCTCACTAAGCATATGTGGTTCAAACCTTTTTCAGTGGAGATTGATAGTTTTATCTAGTTGGATGGGATTTTTAAAGAGAAAATGAACAGAACATTATCATGTGATTAAAACCTACTACCAGAAATAATAGACTTGGCTTACCTATTCTGTTAGAGTGTTATTTTGATTTATATGCTAATATATATAATTCAGTTTCACAATTGATACCAGACTTTTGCTTTTTAATTAATGACAATTCCATAAATTTAGTTTTTCCAGGAGTGAGGCTGATGGTGTTGGTTGGGGAAAGCTAAGTGGCTCATCAGGGAGGGTGGCTTTGGGGTTACTTTCCCTGTGTGTATTTAGCCACAGATGTCTTTTCACTAGAAATCTATGATTCGAATGCCTTGTTTTCCTGGACATTATGAAGCGTTGTACAACAGATCATTTAATAACAACATAACTTAGGCTGCTTACAACGGACATCTACACGAAGACCATGTGATTGGATGAAAATCTTAAAAAATTCATCATTGAGATAATAAACCATAACTGACGTACTTTTAAACTAAAAGAAAGTGACAGTTGCTACCTTGCCCATGGTGCTTCCCTCTCTGACTTCCCCATCTAAGAATAAGCGCGTACAATGGCATGTGCTGAGCTGCACACCGAGGTTTTATCGACTTCCTCGCTGAAAGAAAGTACTTCTATAAAAGCAAGTAAAACATGCAAAGAAAGCCATATAATAAGTAATTTCACAATAAAGGGGTAGAACTGCAAACCTGCTTTCACGCGGGTGTCCTTCGTGTTGGCCAGCTTGCCGCCTCACTAGCTTTCTCCACTGGCGGGCAGGTGGCCTGAGGTGTGCGAGGCCGGATGACTGTGTAGAGCCTTATTCTGAAATGTTCAGAGTTTCTGGAGTTGTAGCAGACGATAAGCCGGGAATGGGGGTGGGACGGACGCTGCTGATGGCAGGACAAGACGGGTGGGGGGCAAGCAGTGAGGTAAAATGGCGAAGCTGGGTGGACGCTGGTGGAGTCGTTTGTGTGGGAGGGAGGAATCGGTGCAAGGCGGGGAAAGAGCGTGCTTCCCTCCAAGGTCAGGCCCGAGTCCATTGCTGCCCTGCCCTGATATGTGGAGACGGCCTGTTGCCCCAGCCAGGTCCTCTGCTCTCAAGGTAGAAGCCACGTCTTATCATCGTCTCCTCACGCTGCCTGGCGCAGCCATGGAACGAGGTTGGTCCTTACGTGAGCATCTCCTGTGAGGTTCCTGTGTGACTTTCTGACCTCTTGAGGGCACTTGTCTGACTCCCGTAGTCCCCACTGGCTTGCCTGGAACTTGACCTCTGACCCGATCCAGGTGTCTGGGCCTAAGTTCTTTCTGGCCCATCCTGTCCCTTGTGACCCAACATCCTGATAAGACCAGTGGCTTCATTTGTGTGAATGGTACGTACATGACTAAGAAGACCGAGGCCCGACGGTTCAGATTTGGTTGCGGTGGATTATGGGCGGATAACAGTGCGCCACCGGCGAGAGCATGGTAGCTGTCTCACTGAGATTCATATGATGGACTTAAATCCCGCTGCACGATGTATCAGGCCGTATGTGTTGGATGGGCTCCTGGCTTTGAGGCATGCAGCTAACAGCACAACGCAACATCTCATTTTACCTTCAACTGGTTATTTCCGATCATAGACTTACGCATAGCATTTTCAAAATGAACTACTAATTTGTAGATAATTGCATGAAGCAAACGACAGCTGCATTATACTTGATCCTTTGCTAGAAAAAAAAACACACACACATTAAGAACTAAGACATTTAGATCTTTTGCATGGAAAACATGTTTTCAGCATTATTAAAATATTTTGATGTATTAAGTCTTAAAAATGTATTTCTAGGGAAACAGGATAGTTATTCAGTTTAGCAGAATCATTTGTTTCAGGCCTCCTGGCTAGTAGAACACATGCTTCAACGTTGGCGGGGATGTTTCAGGATTAGCTCCTTGTTTGGGACTCCTCGGTCTCCTGGTTCATTGCTGGACTTGAATTTCAAAACTTTCTTTGTGCCCTACTGAAATAGGGTCGGTGATTCCGATGTCTCCGTAACGGAGATTATTTTGCCAGCTGTTGCTATGTACGACTTATAGATGATTTTATGATTTTTACCTCTCAGGCACAGAGGCCGTTTAACACTCAGGGAAAAAAGGGTAGATGATTAAGAAAGTGTTCCAGCTACAATACATTATATTGTGATTTTTGAAGACTATTTACCGCTACCCCCACCGCCCACAACCAACCTATAAAGACTCTATGTTATAAGTGGACCAATAGTGGAATGTGGGTTTTAATGAAGAAAGTGGTTACTTCATACTTTTGTCTCCTACTAGAGAAAAATATTTTCCTGAGGGACTTCAGCTGGTATCCGTATACATTTGCTAAAAGCAAATGTATTTTTCAAGCATGTTAAAGTAATTTAATGGAGACTATTTTGGCAAATTCGATCTGAGAATATTCTTAAGCTCACTGTACGTCTTGCTGGCGAATGGAAGGGGGTGAATTATATGATGGTGGGAGGGATACTTTGCATTAATATTCTGTACTGTTTTTTACCTTGAATGTGAATGTCCCTTCCAGTATTTTTTGTTTGTTTGTTTCTGCTAATCTATTTAAAGTAATGATAAGGCAGCTGAGAAGCCGGCCTGACTGGTTTCATCTGTGGTTTCTGAGCAGAAGTCTAATGGGACAAAGGACTCTTTCACATGATCCATCAGGTTCTTTTCTGTGCAAAGGCTCAGCATTAATCTGTTTTGAGAACACTGAGAAATTCCTCATAGTTTTGTGTGTGTGTGTGTGTGTGTGTGTGTGTGTGTGTGTGTTTTAAAGATTTTATTTACTCACGAGAGACAGAGAGAGAGAGAGAGGCAGAGACACAGGCAGAGGGAGAAGCAGGCTCCATGCAGGGAGCCCGATGCGGGACTCAATCCTGGGTCTCCAGGATCACACCCTGGGCCAAAGGCAGTTGCCAAACCACTGAGTCACCCAGGGATCCCCAATTCTTCATAGTTTTTAAGTCCAAAGGGGGCGCTTAGGCTGTCTGACCAGTCCACCTTGTTTCAGGGGAGACAGGAGGCCCAGGAGCAGCCGAGCCCGACGTGGAGCCCCATCTTCTGGGTCTCCCTATATTTCCTTCTTAGAACTTGCACAGGCCTCCTTGAAGGGAAGACACGGACAAAGGAGAATCTGCAATCCAGGGTCAATAGTGTAGGGACTTGGTCATTGGGAAATTTCTGCCGCTTCCTGAATTGGCCTGAGGAAGTACGGAGAAGAGAGATTGCAAGGAGTTTACTCAGGAGTCACGGGAGAGATTGAGGTTCCCCAAATCAGATGGCCAGATGCTGCCGCTGTGTTGTTTCTAAATCTAGATGATTGATGGCCAGGTAGACACGACCTTACCAGTAATTCTGAGACTCCGGGTACCGGCCCTGGCATTTCTTGAATGGTCGTCCTACCCCTGCCTGATTCTAATTAGTGTACATCAGCTTTTGACCCTCTTAAAATGGTACCTCTGGACTATTAAAGTATTAATCAGCAGAAATTTTTCTAGCAGCATCTGTTTTCCAAACATGGACCACGTGGTGTATGCTACGCCATGGATCCTAAAAAAATAAAGTCAACAACAGAAAGCCTACCCTTTAAAGGCATTTTGGATCCACTGCTCTTCTTTTCTTTTTTTTTTCCCCCAAAATGCTACAATATCACATTCTAGATCACAAGTCATCATTTTCCTTTGAGTTTCCTCCACCCCCCGGGCCTTATAATTTGCCAGATAACATGGTGACAGAGCTCATTCATTTGGGGAATATAAAAAATAGTGAAAGGGAATAAAGGGGAAATGAGAAAAAAATGAGTGGGAAATATCAGAAAGGGAGACAGACCATGAGAGACTCCTAACTCTGGGAAACGAACTAGGGGTGGTGGAAGGGGAGGTGGGTGGGGGGTGGGGGTGACTGGGTGATGGGCACTGAGGGGGGCACTTGGCAGGATGAGCACTGGGTGTTATGCTATATGTTGGCAAATTGAACACTGATAAATAAATTTATAAAAATAAAAAAAAATTAAAAAATTAAAAAAAAAGATAGTGTTAAGCTGAGAAGGAATGAGGCACGTTAGAGGGAGGAGATGCACCCAGAGCTTCGTGGTCTTACAGTGACGGGTCTCAACAGAAGGCTCCCCACAAATCCTTGGCTCCGTCAAGTCCTGCAGGTCAGGGGTCATCAGAGGATTGTGTGCTTTGTGATAACTGAGAATTCGGGGCAGATTTTGAGAAACAGTGCAAAAGAGGCCAGTTGGTGGGTATAAACAGCTTTTGGGGATGCTTCTTAAAAACAGGCTCCGAGGCAAAGGTCTTGGGCTGGTGGTCTCTGGTCTCCGGAGGGGGCTGGGGGTCTCCAGACCAATCTGTAAGCTCTTGCCGTGCTTTCAAGGAGGTCGGCCCCATTATTCCCTGGGATAGGAAAGTGGGTATGGGGAGCCCTTGCGGATGTCTACGTTGGCCTTCCTAACGAAGTGGAGGGCGCCGGGGAGGCTCGAGGAGGAGCGGGAGGGGGCACCCACGGCTCCGTCTCCGGCCCTTTCTGCCAATTCTCCGCAGCTCCCGGCAGGCAGGGGAGCGGGCTTCTTTCGAGAGTGTTTCAATGTTAAATTGACACTGAATCAAGAGCACAGTGAGCCCCTAGCCTAGTCTTTTTAAGTGAAGACGATTTTGAAGGCAGCCAGGCCTCCTGCGGGGAGCTGGAGCGGAAGGGGGCCACGGGAGAAGCTGCAGGTCGGGACGCTGAAATTAAAGGGCTGCAATTTTTATTTTTAAATATGCCTTTTTTTCCTTGTATATCTTTTCCTCATTGAATTGTTTGTATTATTTGTTTTATATGGTGGATTTTCTCCCTAGTCCAAAAGAATAAAACCTGCGTCTGAAACATTTCTCTTCGTGGTGGGCCCCGCACTGCAGGTCACCCGCACGGACGGGACACCTTGCGGGCTGCAGCTCTCGGGCGGCTTCTGCGCGCTCGGTCACGCACCTGCGTCCCACAGCAACGAACGGGTCAATCAAGGAGCGCCTATTGCCTTTTTTTTTTTTAAATGTATTTATTTACTCATGAGAGACACAGGGAGAGAGAGAGGCAGAGACACAGGCAGAGGGAGAAGCATACTCCATGCAGGGAGCCCGACATGGGACTCGATCCCGGGACCCCAGGACCCGGGGTCATGCCCTGGGCTGCAGGCAGGTGCTCAACCCCTGAGCTCCCTGAGTGTCCTGATATTTTAGATTCTTTTTTTTGAAATTTTTTAAAAGCTTTTATTTATTTATTCGTGACAGAGAGGCAGAGACACAGGCAGAGGGAGAAGCAGGCTCCCAGCAGGAGCCCGACGTGGTACTTGATCCCAGGACCCCGGGGTCACGCCCTGGGCCAAAGGCAGATGCTCAACCGCTGAGCCCCCCGGGGATCCCCAATGCCTGTTGTGTCCTAAGTAGATATTAAGAGCCAGAACCTGGGATCCCTGGGTGGCGCAGCGGTTTGGCGCCTGCCTTTGGCCCAGGGCGCGATCCTGGAGACCCAGGATCGAATCCCATGTCGGGCTCCTGGTGCATGGAGCCTGCTTCTCCCTCTGCGTATGTCTCTGCCTCTCTCTCTCTCTCTCTCTCTCTCTGTGTGACTATCATAAAAAAATAAATAAAAATTAAAAAAAAAAAAAAAAAAAAAAAAGAGCCAGAACCTGACTCGGAGGCACGGCGCTCGCTGACGGTGACTAGGCCTCTCATCAGCAATACAGAGCTCAGTAGGTTTTATGTAAAACTCCGAAGTGATATACAGGATAGTGCATCACAGAAAAGGTTAAATATATAAATATCCACGTATTTTGTTATGCAGAAGGTAGTTGCCTGTATCTATGTAATCATGCAACTCTCTCTTTATCTCTTTCTACCTATTTTGCTAGGTAAGGGAACTTTTTTTCATTTTTTTTTTTTCTGGTTTCATGCAATTCACCAACTTAGTTCTGTAGGAAAGGACAGAAGGTAAAATATTATTTTCTAAAGAATTACTCACCTATACATGAACATGTGCATTTATGTACAGTAGAATTTTTTTTTTTAAAGAGTTTATTTATTTGATACAGAGAGAGAGCAAAGCAGAGGGAGCAGGGAGCCCGATGCGGGGGCTCGACCCCGGGACTCCGGGATCACGACCTGAGCCAAAGGCAGATGCTCAGCCCCTGAGCCCCCCGGGTGCCCTGTGTAAAGTAGAATTTGTTCTGCTTGTAAAGGTTCACCTCTAACAACTGTGAACCTTTTTTTTTTTTTAAATGCGTTAGAATGTGAGTCGTATTGTGGCTCGTTGTGTCCTGTCAGCCGGGGCTACTTTTTAAAGAAGGTCAATGTCACAGATCTTGAGAATTAATACCACCGAGTGGAGAAATGTGAGTAGCTCTCCAAAGACTTATGTATGTTTTGTTCCAAATGACCCCGCGACAGAGTCTGGATACTTCCGTCGGAGGGATGACGGCCACTTGGTCTAGCCGATCCCAGTGCGTCATCACCGGCCGCCTGGCTGCCCGGTCGGAGGCGCTCCTATCATGACATTTGAGGAAGAGCCTGCGGTTTCGGGAAATCTCGTTCAGTCCACAAATATGTACTGTCGCCCAACATTCTGGGACGGCCCCTGGCTCCCGGGAGCTGGTCCTCGGCCTGAGCAGGCCGTGACGAGCAGGCCGGGACGAGCGGGCCGTGACCAACAGGCCTGGGTTGAGCACCGTGGGCCCAGCAGTCGTGAGGGACGCGTGCTGCCAGCAAGCAGGCCGCGCAGGGGTGAGCGGCGGGGCCGTGGCTCCCGGGGGGTCGGCGTCCCCCCGCAGCCAGGCCTTCCCAGCTGACTTTTGAAGGAAACGTAGGTTCCAGACCAAAGGATGGTGGGAAGCCTGGTCTTTCCAGGCGAAACAAGGACACCCGCCGCGCTGGGCGGCCCAGTGTGTTGAGGGCTAGGGCTAGGGCCAGGGCCAGGGCCAGGGCCAGGAGGACGGCCACCGCGCGGGGGTGCCCTCGTCCGCTGCCCAGGGGAGGCCTGAGGGCCGCCTGCGGTGACCGCGCCTCCGGGGTGCGGCGGCCAGAGTGAGCTTCGGACCTCCCGAGGTAGCAAACGGTGCCGCGGGGGGACGGATGTCAGTAGGTGAGGCACGGGCAGCCCGCGGGGGCCCTGGCAGCGGCGTCGCAGGGAGCGGGCGGCCGCTGTCCCCCAGAGCTTTCGTCTGAGGCCAAAGGCCGGCAGCGACTTGGGTTCCGCTGTTAGGGGAGGACGGTTTCCTGGGACAGAGCCAGACAGAGACACGGAGGGTGAAGCGGGGACAGCAGAGGCCGGCCGGGCCAAGGGAGGGCCACCCCGGCGGGGGCTCCGGGGCAGGGACCCAGGCCTGTGGTGGGCCACCCGCGGGTGTCCCGTAGAGGGCCCGTCCTGCCGCCCGAGGGCAGCGCGCTGTGCCTGCCAGAGCCGGGCCGCGGCCCGCACCCCTGCTGGCCCTGGCTCTCGCCCCTGCGGCTCTGTCCCCACGGCCTGGCCCTGGCTCTCACCCCCACGGCCCTGTCCCTGCAGCCCTGTCCCCATGGCCCTGTGCCCACAGTCCGCACCCCTGTTGGCCCTGGCTCTCGCCCCCACGACTCTGTCCCTGTGACCCTGTGCCTGCAGCCCTGTCCCCATGGCCCTGTACCTACAGTCCGCACCCCTGCTGGCCCTGGCTCTCACCCCTGTGGCCCTGTCCCCGCGGGCCTGTCCCCATGGCCTGGCCCTGGCTCTTACCCCCACGGCCCTGTCCCTGTGGCCCTGTGCCCACAGCCTGTACCCCTGCTAGCCCTGGCTCTTGCCCCCATGGCCCTGTCCCTGTGGCCCTGTGCCCGCAGCCCACACCCCTGCTGGCCCTGGCTCTCGCCCCTGCGGCTCCGTCCCCACGGCCTGGCCCTGGCTCTCACCCCCACGGCCCTGTCCCTGTGACCCTGCAGCCCTGTCCCCATGGCCCTGTGCCCACAGTCCACACCCCTGCTAGCCCTGGCTCTTGCCCCCATGGCCCTGTCCCCGTGGCCCTGTGCCCGTGGCCCTGTGCTCGCGGCCCGCCCCCCTGCTGGCCCTGGCTCTCGCCCCCACGGCCCTGTCCCTATGGTGCCCCCACCGCAGCAAGCCCAGGGCGCCTGGTAGCCTCCAAGGCTCTTCCTGAGGGAGGCTGCTTGACTAAGAGAAGCCTTAGCGACCTCGTGACCCCTGTGCCCCCCTCGGCTCTGAATCCTGGAGAAATGGAAGCTGAGTTGGCTTCCCGGCTCCGGCCACGCCACGAGAACTTACGCTTCCCTGTTTCTGTGTGCAGACCCCCCGACAGAGCCTCTTGAATTTCCAGCGATTACTTTCCCTTTCTCTTGATGCCAATTTTTTTAATGCCGCGGATAAATTTGCACATATAAACCTATTTGATTCTAGAAAAAGTATAACTGATAGGTGAGTTTATTTTTTGTTGATTTTTAAAGATTTTGTTATTTATTTATTTATTTGACAGAGAGCGCGAGCGAGCACAAGCAGGTGGAGGGGCGGAGGGAGAGGGAGAAGCAGGCTCCCCCCAGAACAGGGAGCCCGACCCAAGGCTTGATTCCAGGCCCCCGGGGTCATGACCTGAGCTGAAGGCGGACGCTCAATGGGCTGAGCCCCCCAGACGCCCCTGATGTGGGAGTTTACAGACCACGTTAGCCTGGTGGGGACACTTGATCATTCGTATTTCTAGAAATGGTTGCAGAGAGTGGAATTTCAGTACGATGAAAGCAGACCGTATCAAACAGCCACACCATGCAATGTCCGCTGCGGAAGTCACTAAAATATTTATTGTTTATAAGACAGTTTTTCATCCTCGAACGGTGTTTGAAATATTATTCACCAAAAAACGTCTCCCCACTGAAGGATTTTTCTAAAGTGCAGCTGGCTCTCCCCCCCCCCCCCCCCCGTTCTCTGCAGCCAGGAAGGATCTATAAAATGGTAAATATTCAAACGCTCTTCTTGTAAAGTACTATATATTTCCGTGTCTCCGGCAAGGGTAGGGCTGTGTTGGCAGGAGTCAGCTTCTGCTCATTAATAATATCGCCGTGGCTCGTAAAATCGGGAAGCAGCATATCCGAACCTGCAGCATTCCTTTGATACCTCCCTGGCTCTTCTGCTTTGCAGAATTACGGAAGACACACTTAAGTCTGAACGGCGGGGAATGATGTCGGGGAAAATAAATACCCACCTTTTGGGCAGCAGTTTAAATGGATTAAACCTTAGAAATATTTTAAAGCCACGCGTATGTTCTTTAATTCATTTCCTTTTATTAATATGCAACTGGCATGTAGCATTCAAATGGACCTTTTGAGGTTCGGGCTATCACTCTGGCTAAGGTGTTTGTCTTTCTTTAGTCTTGTGCCAATTTAATCCAATTAAATTTTGCCAGCTAATTAGTAATAGGGAGGTATTTTTTTCTTCTTATGTAGGATTAATCTGACCAGGGTATATTTAATTAAAGACATTCTGTCTTTTTACTTCAAGCTGAAATGTCTGCTGCTAAATATCAAGGTACCTCTTCTAAAACAATGCCGCTGACCACTCAGGAAAGTGCGAGCAAGTATCAATGCCATATACTAAATCATAACTAAACGACTGGCTTTTTTACTGCTAAATTTCAAATTCTCTTTCTATCGCTGTTCTAAATTCTTGGGTCTTTTTTAAAATTTATTTTATTTTTTTTATTTTATTATTTTTTAAATTCTTGGGTCTTATGGGTTTTGTAGCTGTTGAGCTATTTGGGAATTATGGGTCGAGGAGTTCTCATTTGCTTACGTAAGAAGGGGGGTAAGGGGCATTTCTACAGTGGACTTCATATTATTAACTTAGATCGACCTGTATTTTGAAAATATTACCATACTCCTAGCTCTGCAGCAGCCAATCATATGCTTTTGGGTAAGTTCTATGAAACTGAGTTATTGTTTCCCATGAAGGATCGTATATGTGTGGTCTTCTTTTGTCAGAGCCATTCGTGAAGGCCCAGATTTCCTTGTAAGGATGTCTCATTTTGTGCTGTGTCACAAAACCCACCTGAAATCTTGATAAACTGATCCACTGGGAAGCCTGATTGGATGACAGCACATGCCCCATTTGCAAGTGTGTGAACCGCAAAGATTCCAAAGAAAGTTTTAGTTATGTATGCACGTTGAAGGAGGTTTCTTTCTTCTTTCTTTCTTTCTTTCTTTCTTTCTTTCTTTCTTTCTTTCTTTCTTTCTTTCTTTCTCTTTCTTTCTTAATTTCTTTCTTTCTTTTTTCTTTCTTTTTTCTTTCTTTCTTTTTTTTTTTTGCTGTTTGTAGTTGCTTTTCTTTTTTTTCTATATATTGTTTTTATTGGAGTTCAATATGCCAACATATAGCAACAGACGAATCCAAGTTATACCTTTCATGATTTATTTATGGCCACTCCATCTCCATAAATACCCTGTGCTGTAGCCTCCCCAAATGACATGTGGTCCTGAAACACAGCATGCTCTCTGTTTGCCTAGAACGCTCATCAAGCCTGTTGCCACCTGGTAAATATATACTCACCCTTCTGACTCAGTTCAAGCACCAATTCCTCTGTGAATTTCCCCAATTTCCTTCCCTCTTTCCCCAGCACAGATTGGTGTTCATAATGGCTTTTTAAAATCGCCCCGTACTTTTATACCTGTTATAATACTTAATAGATTATATTGAGGTTTTCTAGTTTGTTTACATGTGTAATTCAGACATTCCCAGATCTTCCCAGCCTGGAGAGTGACATTTAGGGCCACAATAACTTGACAAGAAGGCATTTGCCTGGCTTCTCTCTTCAAAGTTAGTCGTCATGAGTGGTCCTATATGAACCTGTTAAGTAGTCCTGTTAGTATTCAAGTGGTAGATGGCATTTTTTTCCTTCTATAGCATTTTCCCCTGGCGTCCCTTGGAAGTCACTATCATCAAAAAGTCCTGCTTGATGCTTTCAGTGCCTTACAGAAGATTTTATAAATTAGTCTTCTAGTGTCTCCTCTTCCACCAGAGACACACAGACAAAACTCATCCCTGAAAACAAACAAACAAACAAAAAAACCTCATCTCTGAGAAGGGATGTTGTTTTATTCTAGAGCGACAGCACTTAAATGTAGGAAGGAGGCTGCTTGTGTAAGTAATGTGCATGTAGTGTATTAAACGTGACTTAGAAGTTCAAGGCGGTTTTGCCAAAGAACAAAAAAAAAAAAAAAAAAAAAAAGAAGAAGAAATGAATAAGTTTTGACTGAGGTGTTTCAGTTACCTAGAAAATTTATCTCAAATTCCAAAGATAAAGTATTCTGAGAGGCTTTCCGTCTATCACAAATGTATGTGTGAACACATCTATAACATACGATCATTGCGATATCTTTATTGCACGATACAGTCTTCCTTCCCCAAAGCTAAAATTTAACTCTCTTTTTTGGCTTCTTCCCAGCCCTACTGATTGACAACTCATATGTACCAAAGTCATTTTTCTATTAAGTATTTTTATAACACCAAACTTCTAAACAGAACACTGTTTCCTTTGGTAATGAAATGCCAAATATCACTTCCCTGTCTTTTAGAATCTGAAAGACATGGTCAGAATCTGTGGGAGGAAGGTGTTTTTACCTTCATACAGCAGTTCTCTGTGGAAATACTTTCTGTCGCGATGCAATGGAGAAAGCACTTTGTTTTTCAAGGGATTATGCTCTTTTTGTTCAGAAATGGTTGTTGTAATCATTAGACACTCAAATTAAGACATTGAAAATTGTTAAAATCTGGATGCAAAACAAAAGAATTTTGGTCTTTTCATAAATTAATCTAAATTAAAATTAATTACATATATTAGTTAAGTATATATATCACAATTAATTCGAATCTTTTGAAAAGAATCTATAAAAGTTGCCAAAGGTAATGTGATCAGACAGCTTAAATAGATAAAGAAATAATTTTAAAAGTCTACATCAGAATAAATACTAAATTGTTTTGTAAGTAATCAAGTTGTTCTCAGCAATCGCAATAGAAATGCTGCAAAAACCATCATCATTCAACATGTTTAAATACTGATCATTACTGTGCTGCTTCTTCACATCTGTGGCCCCAGGCTTCACATATCAAATAAGAGATACTGGAGCAGATACGTGTAAGGAAACGAGTGTGCTTTAATGTGGCGTGGAGCGTCCTTTCCTCATTCTCCTTGTGCTCCCAAGTGTGCCACCATGAAGCTGACCCGTCTGTCCCAACCTCAACCCCCGGCCCAGGACAGATGGGCGCTTGGCTGCCTACAGCAAATCCATGGGGTCACATGGTCGCCTTGCTGAACACATTTTGGTTTTACACAGCACTGTGTGACTTCCCTTCTAAAGACCCTCTGTCTTCTGCAGACAGGGATGGTCGCTGCCAGCTGAGAACGAAAGGGAGACATCCACACGGCCACTCTAGGGACACTCAGCTGTGCAATACGTGTTACAACCCTAGTAACCGCCTTGCTATCAGGTATAGGATCTGACATGGAAGCCGGAGACTATCAGTGAGTGAGCCATCACTATTCTTATAGAAGTTACCTGTGTTTTATTTAATCAGATGTAACACATTACTGATAAATTGATAAGTTACTTATCTGAACGGTGCTGCGCTGAACTTCAAGATATCCTGACCTCCACTGCTCTGGATTTTGTCTTATGGAAAAGTTATTATTATAATAATGCACAGATTCATTGTTGATTTTTTTTTGGGTGTTTTCATTTGAGACTTTTGCAAATATCTCAATAGTCATGGGAAAAGTACAATTTTTTTAAATCTTAAATCAGCTTCAAGATAATTTCAATAAAAATGTGAAGACAAACCAAAAAGTATTAATAGTCACACACTACTTTTTGTCCCTGAGAAAAGTAGACATATTGAATAATGAACCATGATTGAATATTGATGAACTTGGTTTATCTTGAAACTTCTACCTTGGACTGGGGAACAGCTAGAGTTTGGCCTCTCTTTACTGATTATGAAATGAGGTGGATTGGAACAGCTCTAGGAAATACAGGTTATTGACATTTTCTTAACAGAGATGTCTCTGCATACAATTTATTTCATCTAACAACTATTTATTGGCATTTCTTGGCACAAGAAATGCTAGGTGCTATTGGGAGGAGTAATCAATATTGTACTGGAAAGATATACAGAAAAATGGTGCTTGTGAAGGTAGACTTCATGCAGAAGCAAATCAATACATTTTGTTCTAAAACAAACATTAAATATTTAGCATGTACACAAAATCAGGAGACAACCTTGTAAGTGTGATCATTTTCTTTCCAACTAAACAATTATCATCAACTTGTAGTTCCTCGGTTTTCATGCAGGTCACGAAGGCAATATTTCAGTATGTGTTAGTAGAACATTTCTGTATCTTAAGAATTTACTTCATCTTTCAGATCTTGTTTTTTGCCTACTTAATAAGTCTAGTTGATTATTTTGTATGAATGAAGTTGTGACAGAGTAGATAAAAATAATTTGTGCATCTTTGTACATTAAAATAATTTAAAATACTCAATCTGTTGACCTCTTATAAGATTAGTGTTGATTTTCTTAAGCTGTATTACTGATCTTGGTGAATCTAACTTTAGCCTTATTTTATCCAATAAAATAAGTTATTGATTTTATCCTGTCAAGTATTGCAAAGTTTTATTTTCATCTATCCCGGAATTCTGGTTAGTTAGAAAAAGAAGTTATTCTATACCAGTGATGTACAGGAAGGTGTCAGTGTAAGGACCCAATTACCTGGCTGCTCAAGCTCTTCCTATGTCTTTGAATGAAAATGACCCTGTTTTAGGTAGAAATCATTATGGGTGAATTGGTGATGATATTTTTTCCTTTTTTTTTGAGGGGGGGCACTAGGGGCAGAGGGAGAGGGAGAGAGAGAAGCTCAAGCAGGCTCCGTGCTATGTGGGGACTGGGTCTCATGACCCTGAGATGGTGACCTGAGCCAAAATCAAGAGTTAGATGCTTAACCGACTGAGCCACCCAGGCGCCTCTCATGATGATATTTTAATGAAATATAGAATATTCCAATTATTTATCAATGACATAATTTAATATTTTTAAAGATCATTATTATACTTGATACATATTGTAGAAATATTTCCTCTTTTTCTAACATTTATTATTTTATTGACATCAATGACAAAAACTTCAAAAAAGGATATGATAATATTTCAAAGTTTTAAGATGTTGCTTTTGTTTTTTGTCTCTTTTCTTTCTTTTTTTACAATCCTTGTTAAGGTTAAATTGGGTTAAGTATTGTTTTATAACCACTAGGAAGAGAGTGAGAGAGGGAGGGAGAGAGGGAAAGAGAGATAGACTCTTGTCAAGGAATTCCATTAAACATATTCTCTGGGGGAAAAATGTGTCAAAAAACTAGAAAAGTTGTGGAAATTGATAAAATAAATTAACTTCTTGTAAAAATCATTTTCCGCATCATTAGAACACTTGTTTTCAAATGTCAGAAGCAGATGAAATAATTTTACTAGAGTCATTGCTTCAAGGATGAGGTTAAAACTCACAGAGCAGTAGAACAATGGAGGATACAAAGCCTCCCAAAGGTATACGTTGAGGCTAAATTGCACATTGGGCAGAAAAAAATAGTGCTTTTTATGACTGAACTTTTGAGTTGTTTCTGCATGGATCTGGGATAATTATACATGATCAAATATTGTAAAGCACAGACAGCAATATCTGCCAGCTGTATTTATTAAGATTGAATGCACATGGAGCACTAAAATGCCATACAATACAATTTGTTACGTTAAATCTTAAGAAATTTCAAGGCAGATTAAAAGTGACATTAGAACAAATCGACTGTCTTTGCCTTCTGCTATAAATCTTCCCCTATTGTGTGTTTTTTCCCCCTTATCATTAACAGCCTTCATTTCCTTGGCTTATGCAGACATCTACCTCTTTGAAAACTCTTCCATTTTTTTTTCTTTTCTTCACTCTCCTTTATTTTTTCTTTTTTTTTTTTTGACTTCTATTATCCAGATGTTTGCTTTAATGGCAAAATTAATACTTTTAAATGTACTCTTTCATTTTGAGCTTCAGACAACTGACCTTTTCTATTTAATCTCTTTTTTCTTCAGCTTTCCCCAGGTAGTCAAGGGCAGCTAATTAACTAGCATCCATAGCAGAGTAGGAGAAAGAGCCGAACTTGCTTGCAACACTTTTTATCTCAGTATTCAATTGCACTTAGAATTTCATAAGGTCTGGTCTGGTTCAGTAGACTACTGCATGTTTAAGACACTCAGTCCTGGCGTCCTCAGGTTAAGTGGAACCAGTTACCCTGAACAGGATGTCTGTCTTCTTTATATCATAATAAGAATTGAACGCCTGTGCTAGGAAAGAATACTGACTTCAGATCCATGGCTCATTAGAAAACTGTACAGAGTTTGGAAAAACTGATGCTAACATAAACGTGTGCTTAAGACTGTTTAAAGCACCATGTAATTACAGTCAATTCGAGCATTAACTGAGTAAAACTGCAGGAAAGTAGGATTTTATGCATGCAGCCTGATGCAGCAATATAATTACATACATTGTGTGTAGAATTATATGAAAACTCAGCCCAGTAGTCTCTCCACATAAATGTACAGCTTTGGGGCTGGACGGGATCATTCCCTTTGGCTTCTGAGAAGAGATTTGTTCAAGAGACTTTTTTTTTCAAGAGACTTTTCTAAAAGGTAAATGGTACTTGAATTTATGACTCTTGTGAATGGATGTGAAGTGTCAGGCTTACCTTTGGGTTGTGGGTATGCATCAACACATACCTGGTGGTGTGTCACTTGAGTCCTAAGACGTACCATGAGTGGGAGAAGAGAACCGTGGCTACCACAGTCAGCTCTAACTTGCCCTAATAGTCAGAGAACCTCTCCTAAGTCTTAAGCCTAAAACCCAAATGAGATACCTCAAGTGGAAATAGGAAGACAGTTGAGAGGACATTTCTGGTAATTGGTAACCCAATTCTAGAGCTGTATTTGGTGAACTGGCACTTCTCTAGTAAAAATAATTAACAAAGATGCCCTGTGTGTGTGTGTGGGCGGGGGAGGATGGGGTGGAGGGTGGGAATGAGGAGAGAGAGAGAGAGAGATGAGAGACAGAGACTGAGAGACTTCAATTTCTAACCAGCTTGCAGGTAACTCACCAAAGAAAGACTTAAATTATGCATTCGCTGGAAACTGTTTCACGTCCAGCAAGCGTCTTTGATTCTATGATTTTCTCTTTTTCTTTTTCACGGTTATTTAGAAATGAATAGCCAGCTATAAATAAAGATTCAGGTTGTTTGGCAATAGTTACTTTACAGGGGAGACTAAATGCCTTTTTAATTTGGAAGGAAACCTAAAACAAATGATCATGTTAGTTGAAGTGCTTCTCTCGGGGGATGTGATAGGTAAGAATGGGCAATAGGACTTGGCATGGAGTAAATTATCTTGGAATGCAGTGTAGCTGCAAGAAATATTTTGATTTGCCTTCCTGTTGGTTTCTTGGCTGGGATTCCTGGCACGAAGTGAGAAAATCAAGTTAATAGGAATATGTGAAGTTTCAATATTTTATGTTAAAGTGCCATTTTAAAATTAGTCTAAAAAAATAATCAAGCCTAGTTTGGATTCACCAACTAAGACCTGTAATTAGATTTATGTACTGTAATGTTATAGATCCAAATCAGAATTCCAAGGGGATGAAGAGTAAGGCTAGCTAAAACCAGCCACCTTGTCCATGGTTGAAAAGAAAATGGAGCAGATAGAAGAGATGTTACATCTTCATTAAAAGTTGCCATCCATTTCTAAATTCAACCATTCAGGTCTCCAACTGGGTATCTATTGTTTTTTAAATGTATTGACACGGTGATTGCTGTTCATAGGGGCACAGCTCTTCCTGCCCTCCCCCTGACTTAAGGAGAATGTTCTCTCGGTACAGTGAAGGTGATCATTAGTGTTTTCTGGGTGAGGATTGATTCCTACATACAGAACCTGAAGGCTTCTCCCATAGATGAGTGTTTCTCCCATAGAATAGAATATTCAACTCTTCATCTTCTACAACCCCAACTTCTAAACGGGTTCGAAATGCTGCTGATGGCGCCAGAGAACAGACTGCCTTTGTTAAACACGTGCCGATGGCACACAAATCCTATAACGATTTTATTTTACTTATTTTACTTAGTGTTTCTCAACCTTTCTATAACTATTATATTGGAATACCTGCTTTCCTATCCTGAAGTAAAATTCACATTATCATGCAACCTACCTATATACATAATTTAAAAAAAAAAATCTATCTAATGCTATGAATGGGGAAATAAAAAAAAAAAAAAGATTAAGTTAGGGGCCTCTGGGTGGTGCAGTTGGTTCAGCTCCCGACTCTTGGTTTCAGCTTGGATCATAATCTCTAGTGACGCATTGGGCTTTGCACTCAGCGTGGAGTCTGCTAAAGTTTCTCTCTCCCTCTCCCTCTGTCCTCTGCTCTCTCTCTCCCTTCCTTTAAAATAAATAAATGGATCTTTTTTTTAAAAAAAAAATAAGATTAAGTTACTATAAGATAGTTGTCTTGCAGTAGATAAATACTCATGGAGGACTTTACAGAGGACAAAAGATAACCCTGCAATTTTCTATGACATTCACTTTCCAAGAAATTTTTAGGGGACTCTGCTGATCCCATTAAGATCCTTGCTGTAAAAAAAAAGTATATTGTCTTGTAAAGCCTTTGGACTCTAGATAGATGTTTTCCTGACTTGCCAAAGCAGCAGGACCCTGTCTTCCAAAGAAATATTCAGAGGTATCTCATATTAATAGTGTATAAAGCAGATAAAAGCTCTTCCCTACTTCCAGGTCACCACAGTGGCTGTCTCTGAAGCACTGATGGTCTAGGGATGGATCTGATATCTAATTGTTTCAGTGACATCTTGAGAACTAAAAATAACTTGAAGTAAATGAAAAGAAATGGGGTTTAACTAGTAAGGAAGTACATTTTTTCTTAAGCTTTCCTCCCCACCCCCCCACCCCCATTTAGAGCAATTGAGCAATTCCTTCAGCCTAACCATTAGAAGGAATTTTTAGGGATTAGAAAAGATAAATTAGTGTCTCTTGGGAAGATGTCTCAGGAGTGCTTTATACAATTCTTCACTGCACAGCTTAAAGAAATAAAAAATGTTTGAGTGGATGAGATGTTCAGCTCACTAAATGTTGGCCTAATTTCAGTTACTCATGTTTAAAATAAACTCATTTGAGGGCAAGCTTTCTAATATTTCCTCTAACTCAAAATATAGATTAAAAATTTATCTCATGAATGGATGTGTGATATGTCCAATTTTCCTTTCACCAACATTTTCTATATCTTTTTGTGTTGGGTGTTAGATCTCTTTTATACTTAGTCTTCTTTTTTGGTGTAGCGCTTCATAGAATCAACATCTTTTAGAGTCAGAAGAAACCTAAGGAACAGCTGTCTCAACGTCTAAATTAAAAAAAAAAAAGAAACAAAGTCTAGAGATGTAAATTTTTTTTGCCCAAGATCACACACAGTCACCTAATGAGAAACATATGCTGGCCAGAGTCCATACCAGCTAAAAAATACCTTTCCTAAAAGAATTTAAATCTTCACTATTATTTTGGACATTATCAGATACTTAGAATTAAATACTTCCAGCAAAAAAAAGATTGTTTTATTAACTGGAAGGAACCAAAAATGTTGCAGGAGGTCATAGTTGACCTCTCTGGGTGACTCACTTCCTATCAGATCCCAAATGGCCAGTCAGCAGGCCTTGTGGGTTTCATTCAGGAGACCATCACCACAGTCTTCTAATAAGTAATGTCATGATGGTTTGCCTTTATGTTTCTCCTGAAAAGTTAAATTCATATTTCATTATTAATTGATCTCAATATGACCAGAATCTTTCCTGTATACTCTAAACTTTAATAGGCATATATATCTTTTTTCTTCTTCTAAAAATTACTACCAGAATGGAGTCAAAACACTGCCAGACCTCAGTCTTGGTTCCCAAGCAGAAATGCACATCATAAACACCTCAGAAAGCTTTAAGACCACATTGGCCTAGACTCTACCTCACATTTACTCAAAAAGGAACTCTAGACATGGAGTACATGCAGGTGTGTCTTAGGAGAGATTATCTAGCATCCAGATTCTAAGCAGGTTTACATTCAGGGGGCAGGAGGGTTAACTAGGAAGAACTGTTGGAAATATCCCTTGTAAGAAATTGGAAGCAAGGTGGGCAAAGGGAGAAGACGAATGGAATGTAGCTGCAATATAGAGAGGCCTCAGATAACTCTGAGGAGCCTTGGACATGGCCCCAAATTAGGGAAGAATATGGAGCCCCATCATTGGATGCAGACTTTTCCTGGGTAGAAGTGTAGCCTAGAGAGACAGTTTTTGTCCGCCATCTGGGCCATGTCAGAGACTTAGCTGTGAGCTATTAACAGCCAGTACTCTTGGCAGCTAGGGAAAGGAGTGCCGGGAGCCTGACATGGAACCTCTCCTGGTGTTGATTCAAACCCCTGAGGGGTCTGAGCTCCTGATTCCCATGCCCATCTCGGGCTAAAGTCCACCATCACACTTGCCAGTTTACCGTTGACAGTGGGTAAGAGAATACAAAGAAATGCCTAAGTCATCATCAGATTGCAAATGTAGTATTTCCTGTCCCCTGAGTAGCAGCATCCTTACGTCCTCATGACAATCAGAGTCAACTACACTCTCAGAAGTATAACGCCATCCCTTGTCTGCTATTGTCTTGACATAAAGAGCCCAGAGTGACGGGCAGCATTTACAGGTCAATATTCAGCAGGACTCTCTCCAAACTACTTTAAGAATCAGAGTAAATTCAATGCAGTCTCAATATCAGTGTGATTTTTCCTAGAAATTGGCAAGTTGATTTTAAAATGTGGGAATGTGGGGATCCCTGGGTGGCGCAGCAGTTTAGCGCCTGCCTTTGGCCCAGGGCGCAATCCTGGAGACCTGGGATTGGATCCCACATCGGGCTCCTGGTGCATGGAGCCTGCTTCTCCCTCTGCCTGTGTCTCTGCCTCTCTCTCTCTCTCTCTCTCTCTGTGACTATCATAAATACAAAAATAAAAAATAAAATAAAATGTGGGAATGTGAAGGAACTGGAATAGCTGAAATAATTTTTTAAAAGATGGGCAAAGGTGGAAGACTCACACTATCTAATTTTAAGACTTCATAAAAATATAAAACTATAGTAATTCAGAGAGTGTGGTACTAGAAAAAGGATAGGTACATAGATGAATGGAAAAGATTGGGAACTTCAGAAATAAGTTTATACATACATTATCAAGTGATTTTGACAGAGTTACAAAACTAATTCACTGGAGAAAGGTAGTCTTCTCAACAATTATTACTGGAAAAATTAGATATTCATATGCAAAAAAATGAACTTCAACCCATACCATGTACCATATACAAAAATTAACTCTATATGAATCATAGATCTACATGTAAAACCTAAACTTCTAGAAGAATATATGGGAGAAAGTTTTTGTGACCTTTGGTACAAAGACTCCTTAGATATGATCTCAAAAGCATGATCCATAGAAAAATTATAAATTAGATAATCAAAATTAGAATTTTCTGTTCTTCAAAAGACATTGTTAAGAGAAAAGATAGGCCAGCCACAGACAGGAAGAAAATATTTGCAAAAACACATAGGTGGTATAGGGCTTTATCTAGACTATATAAAGAACTCTGAAAACTCAATAAGAAAACAAAACAACCCAATAACAAGCAAAATAATTAGAGACATTTTGTCGAAGGAGAGAAAACAGATGAAAAATAAGTACATGAAAAGATGGTCAGTATTACTAGTCACTAGAGAAAAGCAAACTAAAGCCACAGTGATCTACTAGAATGCCTAAAACTAGGGGGGGAGAAAGGACAATAAAAGACCACACCTATACCAAGAACTGGTGAAGATCCAAAATATCCAGAAGACTGAAATGTTGTCCATAGACACGTGGAACAGCTGCCTTCAAAGACAGCTTGGAAGTTTCTTATTGAGGTCGACAAAAACTTATGCTTCAACAGTCCTTCCCCTGTGTATTTGTTGAAGAGAAATGAAAACTTGTGTTCATACCCAAGTACACGAAAACTTGTTTGTCAATGTCTGGAGCAGCTCTATTCATGACGGTCAAAAATGGGAACTATGCAAATGTCCTTCAATTGGTCAGTCAACAAACTGTGGTACATTAATACAATGGAATACTACTAAGCAATAAAAGGGAATGAACTTTGATACACGCAACGACATAAATCATACAGAGTGAAAGGAGCTGACTCAAAAAAGGTTACACGCTGCACAATTCCATCCTGGAATGGAACAGAAAGAGTTGGCTGCAGAGTAACATGAGGAAATTTTTTTTATTCCTCTTTAAATTTTTATTTTGACTCCAGTTAGCTAATGTACTGTGGGACATTGAGGAAATATTTTGGAGCCATAGGATTGTTCTATATCTTGATTTGGTGGTGGTACCTTGATTATTATGCACCTGACAAAACTCAGAATTGTACACTTTTTGAAAAGGTTGAATTTTACAATATGTGAATCATATCTATAAAATAAAACATTGAAGTGGTCCAATGGGGCTTTATCGTATCCCCCAGTAGAAGTGTTAATCTTTGAGAATTAAGACTTCTTTTTTTAAAAAATATTTATTTATCTATTATTTATGATAGACATAGAGAGAGAGAGGTAGAGACACAGGCAGAGGGAGAAGCAGGCTCCATGCCAGGAGCCCGATGCGGGACTCGATCCCGGGACTCCAGGATCGCACCCTGGGCCAATGGCAGGCGCCAAACAACTGAGCCACCCAGGGATCCCCGAGAATTAAGACTTCTAAATCCTCAGACCTAAAGTTATGAGAATGAGAAGCACAAATTTCCCAGTGTCACTGGCGATGATAGTAAGTAGGGCAACGCGGATCTCTACCCTTGTTTTCTAGACTCATGTTCTACTCAATTCAAGTTGCAGCATCATACAGTGACATTGCATGTGAGGCAGGCCTCGAAGGATGGGTAGGGTTGCAACAGATTTACAAGGTACAGGAGGTTTTCAGGAAGAAGAAATTGTAACAGCAAAAGCATGGAGGCCGGAAACGCACAGCATGATTCCGAGTGTGTTTTGTTGGAGCGCGGAGTACAGGCAGCAATGGACTGGGATCAAGTCTGCAAAGGCCAGTTGGATTATATGGTGATGTTGTGCTGAAAGATGGTGTTTTGTAAAACAGGCAAGGGCTTTGAGAGACAACTTGGCTGATGATCGTCGCTGCACTTTAGGGAGATTGGTGGGTCAGCAGTCCTCAGGATGGATTTATGTGGCTCAAGGGTAAAGGTGTCTGCAACGATCCTCCGACTTTCAATATAGCCTGCTTCCAAACCCCAACGCGTTAGTGTTTTACCTGCATCTACATTCTCATCCCCATCTGGTGCCTTAGAATTGTCTTTTTTTTTTTTTTTTTTTTTTTGCAGAGGAGGGGTATGTGTGAAATTTAAGGTTTATCTTATCTTTTCAAGTAAGTTTACATCAAGATAGTCTGGCTTTTTCCTTGGCACTGACCTTATGCCTAAATATCTAAGGCTTCTAGTTTTTATATTTTATAGATAAAGATTTAACCTTGAATCATAATCCCAGCAGTGAGTTCTTGAACTGTACTCCCATCCCCAATTATCTGTATGCAATCATCTATTCTGAGACTTCCTTCTTGGCCAGAAGGTCCTGTGGGCTCTTGTCATTTTTCTTGCTCTGTGGATAGCCTGCTCCTAGTTATGTAAGAGCCAGCCATATGCCTGGTTCTTTATATGAGATCTCATTTAATTTCTAAAATAACCCCCTGGAGATATTTTCTCAGAAGGAGACAAAACTTCCAGAAGTTAAATGGCTCATTCCTGTTTACACAGTTAATGAGCAACTGAGACAGGACCGGGACCTAATAGTTTGATTCCAGAAGCCCCGACCTCTCTAATGTCCAGGTAGAGGCCATACTCAAACATCGCCGTGCATTATAGTCATTGGGCTTGGCTGTCTTCACTTTATGGAGCCGGATTCTGTTGGCACCATGATTAGTACCTGATGATGGAAGTAGCTTCCAATAGACAGATATCAAAGTCCGGGCCAAGTGGGTCAGGACTCTGAAGAAAGAGACTGGAGGACCTATCAGGAAACAAAGAAAAGCCAAAGCATGAAGATTGGACAAAAGTAGCAGGGACAGAGAAAGACTGAGCAGGCCACGGGTCCTGAGAGCTGCCCCCCAGTTACACCATGGAGGCGAGCAGTCTTACTGGTGACTCCATCTGGTGGTGGTTCTTTCGCCCATCATGCTGTCAATTCGGTCAACGTAGCTCCAGAATTCAGGCTTTCAAGTGCCAGACCACAAAGACTGATCCAGGCTCAGGAAGATAGGCGTTGACACACGTCATGTTCAATGATTCCCTTTATTTATGAAGTCCATGCTTACACATATGGGTGGGCATTTGGTGTGTGTTTATAGCAACTGAACTCCCGGGGCCATTAAAGTCTAACGGGACAGCATGAAAGTAGCCTCAGGCTGTGTTGACCTTCCATTCATATAGAATGGCTTGTTTATCAAGCAAATGAATATTAAGGGTTATTAGTCCTCATTAAAGGATTTTAGCAAATTAAAAGGTTGATAGATAGCTTGTCTTTACCCTTCTGTTCCCAAGGCCAGTGCTGGTGATGTCATCGGACATCAATAAATTGTAGCTGTTCAGCAGCAAGGAAAGTAAGCACAGACACAGAATACCAATCCCACATTAAAAAAATCGTATTCCCAAGGGCTGAATCTTAGAACAATTTTAAAAATTTTAGAAGAAGAAAATTCACGCGATTGATTTCCTTGTTGTTGGTGAAATATTGTTCTCTGTGTTTCTATAAGAAGGAACACTACTGAATTCATTTAAAAAAAACAAGAAAAGCTCAATATGGGGGTACTTTTTCATTGATTATATCTTCTAATCTTAATGTTAACATAAAATGGTTGGTTGGTATAAGTGATACATAGTTTATGTTTTAAATATTTGTACTGATTGTAAAGACAATAAATGTATATATAAGTATGAAAAGATGCTATAAACATTTTTAAAAAAATCACTTATAATGAATCCCCCAGGGAAATCATTATGAATATTGTGCTTTATTTCTTACAGTCATTTGACTTTTTTTGTGCAAGTGTTCCTTTTATATCTCCTGTTACTTTTTGTTTTGTCTTAAAACTCTTCCTCATCTTTCTATTTTTAAACTTTTCTATCATTTTCTTTTTTTCTCCAAGTTTTTATTTAAATTCCAGTTAGGCAACATATAGTGTAATAGTTTCAGAGTTACAATATC
Organism: Urocyon cinereoargenteus; assembly: GCA_032313775.1. Taxonomy (NCBI): domain Eukaryota; kingdom Metazoa; phylum Chordata; class Mammalia; order Carnivora; family Canidae; genus Urocyon; species Urocyon cinereoargenteus. Next base: position 671,324 of record JAVLSZ010000020.1, read on the forward strand.
ACAATAGTGATACCACACAATGGTGATTCATTTTCTTTAGGTATATCTCTTGTAAATAGGTTTTTTAAATTTTCTTTGAGATTGCATATACACTTTGTTTATTTTTTAAAGGTTTTATTTATTTATTCATGAGAGACATAGAGAGATTTTTAAAGGTTTTATATATTTATTCATGAGAGACATAGAGAGAAAGGTAGGGACACAGGCAGAGGGAGAAGCAGGCTCCCTGTGGGGAGCCCCATGGGGGACTTGATCCCAGGACCTTGGGGTCACAACCTGAGCGGAAGGCAGATGCTCAATCACTGAGCCCCCCAGGTGCCCACTATATGAATGTTTACTGAAACTACCAGTATTTCCTTAAGTAAATTCTGAAGTTTAAAAGACTTGGGGAAAATGTCATTTTACATAGAGACATACTGTCTATAGACATTTATGTCTAGAGATTAGTTTTATGGTTATGACTAGACAATTTAGCAAAGCTTGAGCCCTAGGCTATAAATAGCAGGTGTAAAACTGACCCTAATGGCCCAGAGTTCATCAGCTGTCTCAACCACTGACCCACCCAGGCATCCCCATTTTTATTCTTTTATTGCAGAAGTAAAAATGTGTATCTTGCAGAATAATTAGGAATTAGGTGTTATGGATCAGTCATAGAACCTCCCCACATCTGTTAATATTTTGATGTACACTTTTTAAATATATATACATATATTTATCAAGTAAAATAAGTATTTTATTTTTTTAAAGATTTTATTTATTTCAGACAGAGAACAAGAAAGAGAGAGAGAGCAAAGCAGGAGGAGGGGGAGGGGCAGAGGGAGAAGCAGACTCCCCACCGAGCAGGGCGCCCGGACATGTGGCCAGATCCCGGGACCCCAGGATCCTGACCTGAGCTCAAGGCAGGTACTTAACCAACTGAGCCACCCAGGAACCCCTAAAATAAGTATTTTAAACACAAGGTCGATCAGTTGCTTTTAGTGCTGCTCTTTATCACTTAATATTCTGAATCTTTCATATCATTTCATACAGTCTATAGAAATATCTTTAATGGTAGATAGCATCTCACTGTATCATAATTTTTTAATCAGTTCCTTTGACTGTTGATATTACTTCCATTTTTTGCATTTGTAAACAAAGCTGCAGTTAATAAGCTTGTAGTCATCGACATAGAACCACTACTTTTGAACATGAAATCTTAGAACTGAAGATTCTGAGGAACAAAGGGTATATGACATATAACAATTTTGATTCAAAAAGTGTAAGATTTAATATCTTACTTCAGTTATCTTGTCTGTGTTTTCTTTTTTCCATGCTTTCTTCCATTTTTTTTTTTTTTGATCCAAGGTCTTGAAGTCACTACTGTTTTCTTTTAATAAATTGAAACATTTACATCCCATTTCAATTAGTGCTTTACTTTAAAGAAATTCTTAAAACTTAATTGTTCTAATTATGATTGGTAAGCATAGAACTGATTATTTTTTTAAAGATTTATTTATTTATTTATTTATTTATTTATTTATTTATGATAGACACACACACACACACACACAGAGACAGGTAGATGCAGAAGCAGGCTTCATGCAAGTAGCCCAACGTGGGACTCGATCCCGGGACTCCAGGATTGCGCCCTGGGCCAAAGGCAGGCGCTAAACCGCTGAGCCACCCAGGGAATCCCTAGAACTGATTATTTTACTGTTGTTTGTCATCTGTTTCAGGTTTCTAAGTAAAGGGGATTAACTTGATGTTGGCATTCTGAAGCGTTAGACACTGTCTGATATTCCACCCTGGACCCTTGTGTTTGTGTAGGTAGCAGTACCAGGTTATTGGATGGCAACACCCTAATCTAGACCGAGAAGGAAGGACCCTGGGATTGGGTGAAAGCTTGGTGGAACAGTAAAGACAAGGTCTAGAAGAGACAGAGCTGCTGCTGCTGCAGTGGGCCGCAGAATTGGTAAAGAAATTCAGGGGCCGGCAGGTCAAGCAAATGGGTTGAGTGGAAATAAGGAGGCCTGGGTAGGGTTAAGCGGCAGGGTGGGCCTCAAGGACAGTGGAATGGAGTAGACGAGCACGAGCTAGCTCTGGAAGCCTTGACGAAAGTCTCTTTATGGGGCGTGGCTTAGCCTGCTAGCACCAAGTCCTGGGATGGATGGCAGGATGACGGTGAACAGGGAAAGTCAACAAGGTGCTGGTGGGTTTCTTCCAAGGCAGAGCTCTTTCATGCCCTCCTGCTCCGATCAAGGCGGGAGCCCCATGGATGCCCCCGGGAGACAAAGTCCTCAGGCCAGACAGGCTTGACTTCCCCAGGAAAGTGGAGTTGCCCTCATTACCTCAAAAGACACACATAACTAAGCCACTTCTCTCATATGTTTTCATCCTTTGTCATTTTTTGTTTTGGACTGTCCGGAAGTATTTTTACAAGATAATTACTTCATTTAAACAAACACTTTTTAAAAATCCCTTTTTTCTTTCACTTTCTTCTCCTAGTCCATAAGCTTTAATTTTATCGGAGTGAAAATTTTCACCAATGGAAAGGTCTCTAAAAATTTGTTATAGCGTTATCTGAAAATCTCAAAACTATGGTGACAGTTGCTATAGAGATTCTCAGAAACAGGTCAAAACGATTAAAATAATCTTTCAATTTGTAAATGAATGCTATCTCAAATTTATTAGTTTTCCTTTGTGTAATAATAAATTATTTAAGAAATACTAAATATAATTATTTCAGCAAATTGGACAGAATTTTTCAAGATACACAATTAAGTGGTCATGTTTTAAAACCACCCACTTCTTGTATTGAAAAAAATTCTGTCTCAATATTCTTATTCTCTAAAAGGATATGTTATTTGCATTAAAATGTCAATTTAGACCATTTTAAAATATGCCATCAATTTAATTCTCACTCCTTTTACTTCTAGACTTCTATTTCCTATATTAAAATATGTAATTACAAATTTTCTTGAACTTCCATATCTAATCTGAAAGGAAAATGAGATTAATACAGAACTGTTCTGATTAATTTATTAGCAATGACACTGCTTTACTTTTTAAAGTACTTGACAGTTTTTCAAGGACTGTCACATCTTTTAATCCGACTTGATATTTTCACAAGTAAGACAGATGAGGTTGAGATGGAATGACTTGTTTGAGTAGGTCTGGACTAGAAAAACACCAATTGTCCTTTGTATTTTCTCCACGCTTTCATCCTCGTCTATATTCTGAATCTCTTTCAATTTCTCAGTGACCAAACTGAATGTTTCCTTCATCTTGATAATTTATCTCAACAAGGGATCCCAACCTATTCCAGTGATTTTATTTATTTATTTATTTATTTATTTATTTATTTATTTATTTATTTATTTTCTGACTGCCAATATTTATTAAATGTTTTGGAAAAAGAAACACCTTTCAACTAGTATACCTTTCCAGCTTTGAGACCATCCCATCTATTTTGGGATTGTAGCCATTTATCTGACATTTCCATAACCAGGAATTTTCTTTTTTCTTAAAGTAGAAATCAGTGTTTTTCTTTTACTTTATTTTAGGGTGTAGAGTTGTAGGGCTCCTCTAGCTGTCTCAGTTAATACGCATCAAGTTTTCTTTACTTCTCACTTCTGAAGGGTCCACCGTGTGTTCCTCTGATTAGTAGGCAGTTTTCCTCCATGAGGTCATTCAGGGATCTCAGGCTCTTTTCACATTTTGATCCCACCATCCCCTGAGGCCTGACTTCTCTGCCTCACATTTATCTGCTTCTTCAGAGCTTCAGGTTGGAGATGCCACAATCCATTCTTACATTCTTTTGGTGGGAACTAGTCACATGGACAAACCTGAAACCTATCTCTGATTGGGCAGCTACCTCCCATGCTTGACATAGAGCACATTTCTGGTGGACAGTTGGCCATCGATGCCTCGGAAGATTACGACTATGATTACCCCAAAGATAACACATGTGATGGAGTTAATAATGAGACACTAACAAGGGAGCATCAGGATTGTGCAGGGGGGTTAAGAGCTTGACCACAGATGCGTAAGGGTGGAGCTGTGTTCGACCTCTCCTGCTCTTCTGGTTGGTTGTGCTTTGGAATCCTGTTTACCTCCATCCCCATCTGATCAGCGGGAAGATTTGAGCCCAAGGCAGTACTTCCTGGGCTCCATTTAGTAATGTCTTGTCCCCGACCACGCATCTACTAATGTAGATGAACTACAGTTGAACTATCTCCTGCCTTGAAGGGAAGAGGAGACAGTGTCTATTACTTCAGGTGGAGGTAACAGCCTCCCTACTTCCTGCCCAGGAGCTGGTGCACTATAGGTGAATGGGGCTAAAAGATTTCCTGTTTGAAATAACCATCCTTAAAATCTAGCAGAGCATAAAAGGAAGATCTAGTTGCATTTTTAAAGGATTTTTCAATTCTGAATGAATTGCCAAATTAAGAAGTTCCTGCGGTTTAACCATCATAAAAGATACAATATTGCGAGTGAAAAAACTCTCAAACATTACGTACTATTAATATTGTCACCTTATTTTTTAATTCTACTACATTTGATATCCATTTATGGACTGAATATCAGGAATCTGACAAATTCTTCATGCTGTAGTTAAGCCTATTTCCTCCCGTGCTCTCCTCAGAATCGGGATAGTTGCTGGTTATGAGGCTTGGCCCTTTGAGCTTTATCATTGCCCATATGGTATTTTTTTTCCTAATGGATGATTAGGAAATCTTCCCCAGAATTATAATTTGATTTTGCCCTTATTCTTCAGTATTGATTTTTACCTTTATCTTGCATTTCAGAATTAATCGATCAAATACCCTATACAAGAGATCACTGTCAAGATTGGAAGAATAACATCATCTTTCTAACTGATAAATCCTGCTTTTGAAAAGTCAACAAAAATACAGGAAGCTAGTAGTGTACGACTGAAAATAACAGATAGGTCAAGGGAATGGGAAGGTTCCCTTGCCCTTCCTATGGACTTTCAAAGGAATAATACATGTAAATGAGAAAAACCAAATTAAATTAAGTTTATAACCTACAGTATGTCGCCACAGATTTCAATTTTTCTACTCCTGTAATTAACTGTGCCACTCATTAACTTTACAGTATCCTTTTAAGTCTTGTTACTTAACCATAGCCTCGTGCTAGTTAATTATGGAAAATGTAAGGCACAGGTTTTTTTTTTTTTTTTAGAAATATAATTCATTCAGGTACTTTAAAGCACACAACATACAGGATGTACAAAATTAACTTCACTTGTCAGGTAATTTTAAAGCCAGATATTAAAAATGAGCACATGGAGGATCCTCTTGTTTAGATTTGGGCCAATTCTAAAAGAGTATGGTTCATTGAAAGCATGGTATGTGCCATAAAAAAAAAAAAAGTGAATTCACTGAAGACAGGAAATGTTAATCTGCTATTCCCTGTAAATGAAGGTTTAGAAAATAAAATGACAAGAAGTACACGACTGTGGAGATAATGGAGCTCGCCTACTGAGTGGGACCCCCAGGTGAGATGATTTTCATAAGTATTATTTTAACCAGGAAATTGATGCCATTGAGCAATAATAAAAGGATTCACAGGAAGGTCTTTTTTTTTTTTTTTTTTTTCAAATTGTTGTTGTAAAGAGCATGAACTTCTAAAACTGCTGATGTACAGTGGGTTAGAAGACAGAAAACCTGAATTCTGGGTCAGATTTGTGACGTTTGGATCCACGGGTGGATCCGTGAGGCCTAAGCGAGGTGTTTCCGAGTGACTGGGGCAAGGTCGGGGCCGGGGCCCCTCGGCTGGTTGCCCACGGCCTGCTCGGGCCTGTGAGCGTCCCGTGGCCCGGTGGTGGCCACGTAGTGCACTCGCGTGCCCAGTTGCGCCTCTTGGCTTTTTGGGACGTTATTTGAAGGACACGCTCTCTTCCTCGCTCGCTATGTCATCCACCTCATTGGTGACCACAGTTCCTCCAAAATGCCTTCGAGAAATCCCTATTGACTATGAGGAACTGGGTTTCAAAGAACGTAGCCCTGCCTGGTGTCCGTGCTGCTGGGCCAGGAGAGGCTCCCCGGGGACGGAGGGCGGCCCGCGGGGACACAAGTGCCATCAGGGGCGAGGAAGACTCAACCAGCACGTGCTCGGCGTTGTCCCGGAGTGACCCCGGGGGCTCCACGGCGGTTGTGAGCGTGGGCTTGCTTCAGTCCCCTGGAGCTTCAGACGTTACCGCCTTTGCAAGGAGCTGCGCTGGGCAGAGACGTGGGCCGACGGTGCCCTTCAGGGTGCCCTTCAGGGCGGCAGCCCCTACTCCTCCTGCATTCCGGTGCCAGTCGGAGCCGGCCCGGTTCCTAGCCGCGTGGCCGCGAGACAGCCCGGCTCGAGGGCCCCGTGGCCAGCGGCTCCGCCGGCTTGCAGCTGGGAGGCCCCTGGGAGCTCAGCGTGGGGCCTGGTGGGTGGCGGGGTGGGGGGGACAGGCCCCGCTCACTCGGGACGAGTGACCTCCATTCCGGGGCTCCGGAGAGCGGGCGGCACAGCGCAGCCAAGGACAGGAAGGGAGCCGCGGCCGCAAGCCTCCTCTGGGCCTTCCTGGCCAGGCCGCGGCCGCCCTCCTGATGCGCACGTCGGCCCGGGAGGTCGGCGTCCTGTGCCCGGCACTTCCAGGGGAGCTGGGCCTGGAGGAGCAGCCTGGTCAAGGTGATGAGGAAGGTGAGGGCCGGTGGCCTGGGGCTCACTCCGATCCCCTTAACACCCAGGCCCTGGCCCGCCTCCCTCCCCAGCGCGGTGGCTGTTCCGGGCTCCTACCCCCAGGACAGGTGCACCAGCAGGACTTCATAGGATCTACACGCGCAGACGCCGAGCAGGGGCTGCATCATCTCCGAGGGCGCCTGTGTTGCTCCTCAACAGCTGGGCGGCTTCGGGCCAAGTGACGAATAGCGTCCCTTATCCCACGGCACCCTTGTTGACCTGCCCACGTCTTTTCTTGGCGTGTCTTCCTTCAGGTCCTCTGTCCACTTTGCACCTGTTGCAACAGGACAGAGCTGGTGTCAGGCGTCATGTTCTTGGGTTCCAGCCACTATATTACCTGCATTTCTTTTTTTAGGCTGTTTTTCTTTAAAGCCATGATCCATGCTCACGGTTGGCGTGTACCTCCAGGTACAACAACGGTAAAAACCTGACGGACACCTGCTCCACCGCTCCTGGCTCCTGAACCCCACTCGCCTGAGGCAAAGATCCTCAACCGTTTCAGCTATTTCTTTCGACATTTCCTCTTCTCTTTCCCTTATTAACAGTCCTACGCTGTTATCCCTTTACGGACTCAATTTTAAGCGTCATCTATTTTCTTCTTTCCATGGAAGCCGAGGATTGAATTCTCAGATCTTCCCCCGCACACACGCTCTTCCTACCCACTGACAAAGTTATGATCACAATCTTTGGCGGAATCTCTGTATTGTATTTACAGTTTTATGTGCTGCTGGCAGCCAGTCCCATAGCATGGTATAATTCCATTACTTTCCTTCTAAATCTCTCCATTTTCCTTGGAGTCACTGTCAGCGCTGATAAGTAGGACAAGTTCCACTGCTGAAAAAGAGGCCAAAGTGGCAGTGGCTTGAAAGATGGAGACTATTTCTAGCTTATCCAACAGTCGGAGCAAGCCGACGAGAGCTGATGTGACAGTGAGTGGCAGGGGCCCAGGCTCCTCGCATCTTATTGTTTTGCCAGCCCTTCCACCTGGCTTCCACCTCGTGGTCTCAACGTGCTTCTTCAGCTTGACTGTCTTATCTGTTTTCCAGAAAGTGGGAGGGGGAGAAGATGCGGAGAGGACGCAAGTGGCCAACATCATATTCCATTGGCCAAAATTTTGACTTGTGGCTACACCTGACTTCAAGAGGATCCAGAACACAGTCTTACTAGCACACCTGCAGGTCTAGCTAAATTGGGGGGCTTTATACTAAAAGGATAGGGAAGGATATTTGGAGACAAATAAATGTCTCCCCTGCCTTGATCTCCACTCAAGTTTTTTCTGGCTTTTGTCTCTACTACTGCGTAGCAATTGTCCTTCATAAAATCACCTCTTTATCCTAGATTGCCAAATGCTATGAGCGCTTCAATCAATAGGGCATGTCTTTCACTGGAATTTTGTTCAACTCTGTTAACTATACATTTCCTGAAACTCCTGTTTTAAAGATCACAAATGTTCTTCTTTTTTGTGTGTGGTTATAATTGTGAGTGGGGCGAAATTTAAAATGAACGAATGGACCTTTTGTCTAATATCTCTTCTATATGTTTATGTGTTGATAACTAGTAGCATACATGTCAACGGAGTTTTAGATATCACACCTTGATTTTCAGTAATTAAATCATACAATCATACAGTTTGTAAGAAAGATCTTGCATTTTCTTTCTCCAGAGAATAAAATAATATTACAAAGCTGATGTTCTGTTAGGTCTTGAAATTCAGTCACAGAATAAATAAAACCTTTCCTGGAGTTGAATTATGTATCGTCTTCCATTGCTGAATTAAGTAGTTAAACTTAAGTTAAGTAGTTAAATCTAGTTAAACTGGCTTAACAAGTAATTAGTAATTGCAATTAGTGGACAATAATATCCTTTTAAGCATCAGAGTGTAGCCAAAAATCCTGTCTTATTTAAGTTTAATAATCTAAGCACAAACCATTCTTTGGTGATATGATCTCAGAACTAATGGGCCTAGATTTTTAAGCACTTTTAAGAGAGAGAATATCACCTGCTGAATTTTTGATATTCTAGTTAGAAAATATTTCTGCAATATTCACAACAGGGTAAGTAGAAGTAAATATTCTTATGTGGGGAATTCATCTAGCTTCTCACCCTTACCTAAATTTTCTTGTTCACATGTGATTCAGGATGGAAAATGTTGTTCAGCATGACATCTACTGTTTAATGATTTTCTGCTATTAGTCTTGACTTTGAAATTTTTTATTTTTATTTTTTGACTTTGAAATTTTATGATATCCTCACCCAAACCCAATTGGCTAAGTATTTTTATGGTAAACTTTGAAAATAGTTCGGGCAAAGAAAGCTGAATTTGACATATTCCAATAATGAAATAGAATGAGGATTGAATGAGGAGCTGTTATAGTAGAATTTGTCTTTAAAAAAATGAAATATAGGGAAAAATACAGAAAACTACACAAAACAAAAACATACTCTTTACTGACTTATCCAAGTGAAAATTTTTGTGATCGTCATCAGGTCAAGGATAAAACATGGCCAGCCCACGAGAGGCTCTCTTTGTGTCCATTGAACTGTTTCCCCTACCCTCCAAATATAATTAATTAAATCGCTCGATTAAATAACTTTTTAAAAATGTAGTGTTGCCACCGAGGCATGTATGCTGAGTAGTTACTTTCTATAACCTGCCCTGTCCTTGAACTTACTTTATGTTAATAATGTGAACCACACGCAATTCTTTTCTATCTACTTTTGTTCGTTGTTGTTTATGATACTGATTATGTTGTAAGAAGCTGGAGCTTTTAAAACTTTTGGTGCTGTATAGCGTTTCGTTTTATGGAATGAAAATTTACTACATTTTAGCTCTCTAGTCTATTGTTAATGGACATTTGGGTTGTTTCCAGTTTGGAAAATTAAAGATAATGCCGCTATAAATATTCCTGTGCATGTCTCTTGGGGAATATGTGCATATTTCTGATGGGAACATACCTAGGAATGCAGTTAATGCATCTTAGGTTATCTACCTGCAACATCAGTAGATATTGCCAAAATAGTTTTCCAAAGTGGTACCTATTTATAGTCCCACTAGTATAAAAAAGGGTTCCCAGTGCTTGAATAGTGAGGATTGAGAGTATTTTCAAATTTACCCAATTAAAAGGGTATCTAATGGTATCTCGTTGTTGTTTTAATTAGCACTTCCCTGAAGTCTAATGAGCTTGAACAGTTTTTGTATAATTATTGACAATTTGTCTATCTTCTTTTTGCAAATGCTATTTAAAGGCCTGTAACCCTTTTTCTATTGTGTTGATTGCTTTTTGTTTGTTTTTTAATTGTTAGGAATTCTTGATTGCCCGGGTTGCAAAAATCTTCAGCTTTCAGGCTTACATCTCTACTCTCTTAATATGAATTTTGATGAACAGAAGTTCTTAATTTTGATGTAGTCCAATTTATCCCTCAGTTCTTTTATGTTTTGTGCTATTTGGATCCTTTTAAGAAATTTTTTCTCTCTGCTGAGTTGTTGGTGTTACGTTACCGTATATACTACTTTTTAGAAACTTTATTGTTTTACATTCCGTATTTAGACCACGTAAAAATATAGTTATTCAAATGTCTTAGCATGGATTATTGAAAAAGTATTTTTACCCCTCAATTCTATTTCTGCTCTCTCCGTTGCATTCCATTTATCTATTAGTTTATCTCTGTATCAGTATCTCTTATCTTAATCATTATAACTTTATAATAAGTTTTGATTTCCAATAGAGAAGTCTTCCTACTCTGTTGTCTTTCCTCAGGAGTATCTTGGTTCCTCTTTTGACATTTCCATATATATTTTTAAATCAGTTTGTTAGGTACCACTAATATACCTGTTCATGTTTTTATTAAGATTTCATTAATTATTGAACGTATGTCCTTCATTCCTTATTTGCCGATGATAGTCCTAGTTTAAATCTATTGTCCTGGTATCCTGTCTAGCTTAGTATTTCTCTGAGGTTTTTGTTCTGTTTTGTTTTATTTTTAACTTATTAATTAATTAAGTTACAATAAGCAGAGAAAATTTTGCTGGACTACTACTTTGTAGTAGTAAATTCTTTCAAAAGTGGAAGAGATACATGTATAGTGAACAGAAAATAACCATCAATGATCCACCTCTCTTTTTTTCTACTAATTCTTGTCACAATGTTATTAACATCTTCTATTTAAAGATCACAAGCAGAATGTTCACTGATAAAATAAGATAACTCAAACATGAAGAGCTAGGGGGGTAGCTAACTCATTCTGATTGAGGTGATGGTTGGAAAACTATACTATTTGATCTTTTGGTTTGTTTCTGTCAGTCACCTGCTGTACATGGTATATTTGATAAATTGTGCCTTATAAAAGTATTTGTCAAAAAAGAGTGCTCTGAGAAAATGCAGAATCAGTACTTGTGAAAATATTTGGGAAGAGGCATTTTAACATGAGTAACTCTATGCTCACAAATTTGATAACCTAGATGAAATGGACCAATTCCTTGAAAGACATAATCTGCTAAAACTCATTAAAGAAAAAATAGGAAGTCTTAAAAAAAAAGAAGAAATAGAAAGCCTAAAAGACCTATATGTATTAAAGAAATGACTCAATAATTAATAACTTTCTAATACAAAAAGTACCAGGCCTATATAGGTTCATAAGTGAATCCTCAAGGAAGCAATTACATCAATTCTCCATATTCTCTTCCAGAAAGTAGAAGAGGGATTATGTCCTAATTCATTCTATGAGGCCAACATTGCTCTAATACCAAAAATCAGAAGATATTACAATAAAGTAAAACTATAAGCCATTATCTTCATGAATATGCATGCAAAATCCTTAGCAACATATTAGGAAATCAAATCAAATAATATATAAAAAGAATTATGTACATCATGACCAGATTCATTCCATGTATGCAAGGCTTGTTCAACATTTAAACATCAATTAATGTAACCTATCACATCAACAAGTTAGAGGAGAAAAAGATTCATGATGATAACGATAAATGTAGAAAAAGTATTTGACATAATACAACTTCTGTCATGACAAAACTCAGAAAAATGGGAATAGAGAGGAACCTGTTCAACTTGATAAAAAGCATCTATAAAAAAACAGCTAACATCATACAAATGGTGACTAACTAGGAGGTTTATGAGCAGGAACCAGGAAAGGGTGTTCCTCCTCACCTATACCTTTGAACATTTATTGGAAGTCCTAGCTAATGCAATAAGACAAGAAAAAGAAAAACTATATTGATTGAGGAGGAAGATACAAAACTGTCTCTCTTCACAGATGACGTGATCATTTATGTAGAAAATAATGAAGAATTCAAAAAATACTTCTAGAACTCATAAACAGTTATGACAAAGTGGCAGGATACAAGGTTAATATACACTTATTTTCCTATATACCAGCAATGAATGAACAAGTATGATTGGAAATTAAAAATATGTTACCATTATATTAGCAATCAAAACAAGGAGATTCTAGGTAAAAATCTCATAAAATACATATAAGACTTATATGTGGGAAACTGTGAAATTATGATGAAAGAAATCAAAGAAAAACTAAAGGGAGAGAGATTCTATGTTATTGGATAGGAAGTCTCAATGTTGTCAAGATGTCAGTTTATCCCAACTTGACCTGTAGATGTATAGCAATTCCAATATAAATCCCAGAAAGTTATTTTGTGGAAAAATTGATTCTAAAGTTTATAGAGAGAGGCATAGACCCAGAATTACCAACTTGAAAATGAAGAACTAAGTAGAGAACTGACACTACCTTACTTCAAAACTTACTATAAAGTGACAGTAATCAAGACAGTGTCATATTGGTAAAAGAATAAACAAATAGGGATCCCTGGGTGGCGCAGCGGTTTAGCCCCTGCCTTTGGCCCAGGGCGCGATCCTGGAGACCCGGGATTGAATCCCATGTCGGGCTCCTGGTGCATGGAGCCTGCTTCTCCCTCTGCCTGTGTCTCTGCCTCTCTCTCTGTATGTGACTATCATAAATAAATAAAAATTTATTAAAAAAAAGAATAAACAAATAGATCAGCGGAACAGAATTGAGTCCATAAATAGACCTACATAAATGTGTGGTAAACTGATTTTTAACAAGGAAGTTAAGGCAATACAATGTAGCAAAAGGTAGTCTTTTCAACAGATGATGCTGGGATGACTGGAAATCCATACATGCGTGTACACACACACACACACACACACACACACAGGAATCTAGAAACTGACCTTTAAATACTTCATGAACATTAACTCAAAATGGATCATAGAACTAAATGTAAAACACAAGACTATAAACTTCTAGAAGATAGCAAAGGAAGAAAATCTACATGATCTTAGGTATGGTGATGGCTTTTTAGATAAAACACAAAAGAAATTATCAAAGAAATAATTGGTAAGCTGGACATAATTGAAATGAAAACTTCTGCCCCGTGAAAGGCCATGTCAAGGGAATAAGAAGACAAGCCATATACTGGAAGAAGGTATTTGCAAAAGACTTATCTGACAGACTTATCCAAAATATACGATGAGCTCTTAAAACTAAACAACAAGGAAACAGCCTGGTTAGAAAAAATGAATGCAAACGTGGACATATACCTCACTCAAGACGATATACAGATGGCAAAGAAACATATGAAAAGATGCTTCATATCATGTGTTATCAGGGAGATGCAAACTAAGGCAATAATGAGATCATAGCTCTCTCGGAGTGGCCAAAATTTAGAACACTGCCAATACCGATTCGTAGAAGGATGCGAAACAACGGGAACGTTCACACATTGGTGGCAGGAACAGAAGATGGTACAGCCACTTTGAAAGACAGTTCGGCGGTTTCTTGTAAAACTAAATATACCCCTTACCATATAACCCAATTACACTCCTTGGTATTTATCCAAAGGAATCGAAAACTAATGTCCATACAAACACTTGTATATCAGTGTTGACAGCAGCTTTATTCCCAGTGGCCGAGACTCTGAAGCATCTAAGATGTACTTTAGTAGGTGAGTGGACGAACTGTGGTATATCTAGGTAATAGAGTATTATTTAGTACAAAAAAAGGAGTGGGCTATTCAGCCATGAAAATATAGGGAAGGACCTTAAATGCTTATTAAGTAAAATAAGCCAATCTGAGAAGGCTACATGCTGGATGATTCCTAATTGCACTACACTATGGAAGGCTGAATTACAGAAATGTAGAAGGAGCAGTCAAGAATTAAGTTTGGTATGAATCCAAAACTGTTCTAAAAATAAAGTTAATTAATAAAAACAAAGAATTGATAGTATTTTCCATTTAACAGAATTCAGCTAATGTACTTTAGCTGTGTTTACAGAGTATTTCAATAATTTAAGTATTATTTATCCAAAGCATCACTTGAAGGTGTCATCAATTTAAACATTTTTTTTTAAAGATTTTATTTATTTATTTGAGATAGATAGCAGGAGAGAGAAGTGGAGGGGGCAGAGGGAGAGGGAGAAGCAGGCTCCCCACTGAGGAGGGAGCCCAATAAGGGGCTCGATCCCAGGACCCCGGGGTCATGACCTGAGTCATAGGCAGACACTTGACTGAGCCACTCAAGTGCCCCCGTTAATGGAATTGTAAAGGTTTAGATAATCCATGCAAAATCTCCTTCCCCCAGGTAATTTTACTTGTTAAGAGAGAGTATCACTTTGAAGAAAATTAACAAATTATTTTATAGGTCTACCATTATAATCAAACAAATATATTATGGCCAATAAATAAATATTTGTTTAATGTCTTCTTTGAACCAAAAATACTATGGCTACAGTATCTATCAATTAGGAGGAATGGATGACTCAATGACATTGAGACTTTCAATCTATGAAAATAATATTTTCTTCTATTTGCCTAAAAATTTTGAATGCCTTAAGATTTTATAGATTTTCTCATACAGCTTTTGCACACCATTTGTTATATTTGTTTCTAGGTATTTGATTTTTGTTCCATTTTAATGTAATATAAATGTTATCTTTTAAATTTTATTTTTGTTTATTTTTGATGTATAGAAATGCAGTTTTTTTTAGATTTTATAGAAATCTTGCAAAAGTTCTTGGTTCAATAATGCAATATAGAATCTTATGAATGGTCTAAGAACATAAATGTATCTTTAGTAAGAACTGGTATTTTTATTTTTTTTTCTTTTCAGTTCTTCTATATATTTAATTATTTAACTTACTTTATCTTATTGTTCTGGAGAGAGCTGTCTATGTAATAGTGTGTGAAAGTGGTGATAATGAGCATACTCTTTAAAATTGTCAATCTCAAAGGGAAAGTTTTTTAACATTATTCTATAAAAGATGATGTTTTACATAATTTTCCCTACATCTCCTTTAACAGATTAAATAAAGTTTCTAAGAAACTTTAATTATGAATTATTTTATAAAATTATTTTATAAAAACAAATATTTGCAATATTTTTCAGCAGTTATGAATATGATTATATAATTTTTATGCTATATATTCTGTTAATGTGATGAATTACAAAGCTTTATTTTTACATTAAATAGATATTGAACTGTGTTCTGTATTCTAATTTCCGTATGTTGCTAGATTTGAACTTTCTATATTTTATTTAGCTTTTTTGCATCTATGTTTTTGAATTGGATTGGACTATAATTTTTACTTCTCAAATGTCATTTAGTTTCAAAGATATACAGGATTTGAAGAATCAATTAGCAAGTATTTCTTCTTTTTCTTTTCTCTAGTTGAAAAAGGAGGATATTATTTCCTAAGTGTTTCATAGAATTTTCTTTGAAACCATATAAATCTAGAATTTTTGTGATGGATCTAATTTTGGTAATAGTGATAGGATTATAACATGTCAGTTTTGTTGACTAATTTTTTAAGTAATATGTATTTCTTTAAGTACTTGAATTTATTTGCATAATTTTTTTCTGATATCCTCTTTCTATCTTTTAATGTTTACAGGATGTTTAGTGATACACCTTTTTCAGTTCATCTATTTTATTATATTTTATTTTATCATTCTCTCCAGGTTTTTTTTTTATCAACTTTGGGCCATTTTACATTTTTGATCTTCTCGGATGTATGTTTATTTTCTCTTTTGTAATTTCAACTCCTTATAATTTTCTTTCTTTCATTTTTTAAATTTTATTTTAGTTTCCTTTCCAAACTTAGTGGGCATTTTGCTTATTGCTTTTAGCCTTAATTCTTTTCTAATATACATATTAGGAATATAAATTTTCCATCGACCATGATCTTAGCTGCTCAATCACATTTATTGTGTCCTTAGACCATATTTTATATGATTTCAATTCTTTGAAGAATCTTGAGGCTTCTCTGTTTCAGTAAGTGATCAACTTTGGTAAACATTTCAGGATTTTTGAAAATAAGCTTTTCTGTAGTTGTTGGGTGAAGTGTTCAGTATTTGTCAGATAATTTAAGGCATGTTCTTTGATTGTTTCTATTCTTAGTATGTATGTATGTGTACATGTATTTCGCTTATTTTTTCACAGTGAGAAGGATGTGTAAAAATTTCAAACTGCTATTGAATATTTTTTTCTTTACTTCTGCAAAGTAAAGAAATATATGCCTTCTGTGCTTTGAAGCCATATTAGATGTTTACATATTCAAGTCATTTCATATCCTCCTGGCAAATTCACCCAGTTATTATTGTTAGGTATCCTTAATTATCTTTAATAATTCTTTTTGATTTAAATATTGCTTTTTTGATAATTATATTTACAGCAGCCTTCTTTTGGAAATGATTTTCATAGCATCTGTATTTCTTATTCTTTTGTTTTCAGTCTTCTTTGTCCTCATAGTTTAGAGATTTTTATGTTGCTGAGATATTTTAATTCAGTGTATATATTCTTTTATTTTTAAAATTTTAAAATATAATTGATATATGTTTACTGTAATTATTCAAATTTTCTTTTTAAATCTACCATTATTCTCTGGCCCTTCTGCTTTCTTCTTACTTCCTTGGGATTGATTTTTTTTTCCCTATCAAATTGGAAGTTGTATATTCTTCTACCATTTCTTTTTTTTTTTTTGGAATTTATTCTAGTGTTTACAACATTCATTGTTTACTTATTAAAACTGAATATTAATTGGCATTCTTCCTCATCCCTGAAAATGCAGGCACGTTTAAACATTTAACTCAATTTATTTTCCTCTTTAAGCATTGCTTTTATTGTTGGATATTTAATTTTTCATTTAATTTAAAGTAATAGGATATTATTTTTTATCTTGCAGCATCAGCATTCATACATATCCACATATTTTTTTCTTTGTTGCTTTTTATTTCTTCCTATATTTCTGATCCTATGTTTTTATTGATCTGTATCAACTATGTCATTTAATGTTTCCTTTTATATGAATCTCATGAATTCTTTTAGGGTTTTTTTGGCTAACGTATCTCTATTTCACCTTAATTCTTAATTCTTAAGCAATTCTTAATTCTTAATATGTTATTTTGGTAGAGAACTCTAGGTTGGCATGTATTTTTAAAGTACATTAAAATATAATTTATCTCTTCCAGCTTACTTTCTTTTCTGTAGATAAATCAGCAGTCAGCATAATGTTGCTACTTTGAAGTTAGTCCTTTTTTAAATCTACTTTTTCTCCAAAGATTTTTCTTCTTTACCTTTAATTTTCTGTCAGTTTACCATGATGTGTTTAGCTTTGGTGTCTTTTTACTTGTTGAACTTTGAGTTTCTACAGCCCCTATTTTTGTTTTGCTCAAATTACCCAAAATTATAGATCCCCATGTTACATATTCCCCATCTCTTAGCATCTTTCTGCCATTTTTCTCCTTTTTTTCCCTCTTTATGCTTCATTTAACTATTTTCTCTCGACTCATTTTCTTCAAGTTTACTATCTATTTTTGTAGTTGTTGCTATTTTGCTTTTAAAACCATCCATCATGGGATGCCTGGGTGGCTCAGTGGTGAAGTGTCTGCCTTTGACTCAGGACATGACCCCGGGGTCCCAGGATCGAGTCCCATGTCGGGCTCCTTGCAGGGAGCCTGCTTCTCCCTCTGCATATGTCTCTGCCTCTCTCTGTGTCTCTCATGAATAAATGAATAAAATCTTAAAAAAAAAAATAAAACCATCATCAGTTGAGGGTTGCTAGAGGGGAGGTGGGTGAAGGGATGGGCTAATGATTATGGTTATTAAGGGGGCGCTTGTGCTGAGCGCTGAGCGCTGTGTGTAGTCATGTGGTGTTTGTCTTTCTCTGACAGACTTACTTCACTTAGCGTGGTGCCCTGTGGCTCCATCTATGTCATTGCACATGGAAGGATTTCATTCTTTTTTTTTTTGTGACTGAATGATACTCCATTATCCTTTACCACACCTTCTTCATTCATTCATCAGTAAATGGACATTTGGGATCTTCCCACGGTTTGGCTTTTATAGATAATGCTCCTGTAAACATTGGGGAGCACGTGTCCCTTTGAATTGGTATTTTTGTGTTCTTTGGGTGAATATGTGATGGTGCAGTTGCTGGGTTATAGGCTGGTTCTGTTGCCAACTCTTTGAGAAACCTCCATGCTGTTTTCCAGAGTGACTGCATCAGTTTACATTCCCAAGAACTGTGTCGGAAGGTTCCCCCTTTCCACATCCTTGCCATTAAAACCATAGAGGATGGTTTTAAAACCATCACAGGCAGTGATGTTCTTGACATTGGCCATTGCAACTTCTTACTAGGTATGTGTCTTGAGGCAAGGAAAATGAAAGCAAAGCTGAACTATGGGGACTTCATCAAAATTAAAAGTTTCTGCACAACAAAGAAAACAATCGACAAAAGTAAAAGGTGATCTACAGAATGGAAGACGATATTTGTAAATGACATATTTGAAAAAGGGTTAGTATCCAAAATATATAAAGAACTATTAAACTCAACACGCAAAGAATGGATAATTCAACTAAAAATGGGCAGAAAACATAAATACATGTCTTCCCAAAGAAGGCAGAAATGGCCAACAGACACATGGAAAGATGCTCAACATCCCTGATCATCAGGGAAATGCATATCAAAGCCACAGTGAGATACCACATAATATCTGTCAGAATGGCTAAAATCAGCAACACGAGAAACAATAGGTATTGGTGAGGATAAAGCTGTTTTTACAAAGGAACCAATGGGGAGTGGGAGCTATGTGAGACACTTGCTGTGAGAAATAGGAAAAGGAATTAATTAGAATTAAGTCAGATTGCTGTTGAAGACCCAGAAAAAGGAGGAATTCAGGTGTTAAAAGGAGTCAGTCGTTATGATTCTTTAATATTCTCCACAATATTCAGACTATCAGGAGTAAAAATGAAAAACTGGGAAAGTAAGCTCCCAGTTAAAATGTGTCAAATCCTCTGTTATGATGTTTTTTTGTCTTTTCTAACCAACTAGACTGTAAGTTCTAGGAGAGTGGGAACCTGTGTTACACCATGTTTACTGCTTAACATATAAATATTAATAGATACGGCACTGATACTTCTATTTCTTTAAGTGCAGACAATAGTGCTGAAAATGTCTAATATCACAAGAAGTTCCCTTGTTCATTCCTGTCATATGAACTGAAACCTCTTTCCTAAGTCATTTGCATACATCATAGTCCACGTTTTCAACCCCAAGCAGAATCAAATTCATATAAAAGTAAAGACCTTAGCAAAATCCATCAAGTTCTTAATTTTAGTTATCACATTTACTGGTTTTAGAATTTTATGTTATTATTTTTATGGGTTCTACTGGACTGAAATATCCAACCTGTTTTTTTTTTTCCTTATCTCTTTTTTTTTATATTTTTATTTATTTTTTATTTATTTATGATAGTCACAGAGAGAGAGAGAGAGAGAGAGAGAGAGAGAGAGGCAGAGACACAGGCAGAGGGAGAAGCAGGCTCCATGCCCCGGGAGCCCGATGTGGGATTCGATCCCGGGCCTCCAGGATCACGCCCTGGGCCAAAGGCAGGCGCCAAACCGCTGCGCCACCCAGGGATCCCTCCTTATCTCTTTGAAGATAAGAATCCTGGTCACTTTAAAGTCTAGTCTGGTATCTGGAGCTCATATTATTTTATTTCTGTTATTTGTCATATATGGAGGATTTCATCCCTAGCCTTGTACCTTTATTTTGGATTATGTGAAATAGTAATTTTTTGGGGGGGAGGGGTTCTAATAGCATTTTTAAACTGGAGAAATAATTTGACTTCTTTTGTTATATTATTTTCCTCCAAAGAGGATTTATGTCAGCTTCCAGGCACCTGATGGCCGAGGTAATATGGGAGCGTCTCAATCATCTCCAGCCGTTGTGATGACTAGAAGTCAAGCTGCAGTTGCAGGGAGGGCCGTTCACTTTGGTTCACTAAACTTCTGACATCCAATCTTCTCTTGTCACACCAAAGGGATGGATTTACCTACCTCCCCAACTTAGTAGGGCTTGGACTCCAATTCCATTCTTCTTTATGCTGATAGGTTGTTGAAGTGATTCTTAACTATACTCCAGATGACTTTCGGAAAAGTGGCCCCAAAGTTAGGCTTATTTTCCTGGACCTCTGTCCTGCTCTATACTCTGGTATTATATATTTTTAAAATATATAATTTTTTATATTATTATTTTTATATTTATTATATATTTTAAAATATATATTTTAAAATATATATTTTTTACCTTGTTAACTCTACGAAATCTGAAAATACATAAATTTTTTGTAACACTTTATCTAGCTTTCTAGTTGTACTCAGTTGCAGTATTACTTTATATTAACCAGTCTGCTATTAACAGAAATAGAAGTCTTAGTAGAGTCTATTAAGTGTACTTGTTAAAAAACTGAACATTGCCCTACCCTCCCAGCATAAATATCAGTAATGTTTTTTTTTACTTTAAAAATAAAGTACTAGAAATTTTTTAAAGAATTTAATTTGATGGGAAAAAATAAATAAAAAAATAAATAAAAATATGCTTGTTACTCTTACCTCACACATATACGAAATAATTATGTGAGGTGATAGAGGTGTTAGCTAATGTTATGGTGGTAATCATGCTGCAATATATAAGTGTATCAAATCAAGAAAAAAAAAGAATTTAATTTGGTAAAAAATAAAAGGACACAAAATGAAATAGAAACTTAGTGGTTTGGTTGTAATAGGCATACAATTTTAATTAGTTTAGAGATGGAAGTATTGGCTTATTTAACCAAGTTGTTGAAGTGGGCTATGATAAGGCCGCCCATAGGAATGACCAAATTCAAAGAGCAGAGCCCTGAGGATTGTACTTCCCTTGGTTCCTGCGCCTCTAATGCTCCTTAGGTGTTGACCTGACCCTACTATAGACGAGCTTTGTCATCATGTCAGGGAGCGTGACTCATAAGAGTGCTGAGTTTGCATACTTAAATCTTGCCACCAGAAGAGGGAAAAGGGTTTTTTCCGCTCTATTTTTTCCTTCTTTCTTCTAATATCCGGTAAGAGGAATTGCAGTAAATTCCTAGAAAATGCGTAGCGTAGGTCCTGTGCTTATCTTTGAATCCTCACTGTCATCAGTTTCTGTAGCTTGATTTAAATCCTATGCCCATCTTTGGATCTGTCAGTAGAAGGGGTTATTCTTTTTGGCCACAGCAGATGCTAGCCATAGCCATGGGATTAAGGTCTGTGTGAGGGAGAAGAAGAGCGGAGAGGACAACTGGGCAGAGGAAACCAATTACCCCTATGTTTTACCATATAACACCTTTCACAGGTAAGGCCTGTTCTGCTTCCAACACATTTTACTGTTGTTTCTTTTATGCCTTTCTCCTTGCCGTAGTAAACTTAGTCTTTTCTCCAAATGAGCCATGTGTTCTCATGACTCCATGTTGTTTTCTTGCCCATGAATACCTTCTGTTACACAGCCTGCTATTATCTTGCATTTTTTAAAGACACAGCTTATGGCTCACCTCTGCACATTCCTCTCTCTTTCTCTTCCTCCTTTCACTCAAATGCGTGCACACACACACACACACATACACACACGCACACCACGTAGCTGCTCTGGAGTTTCCTTTAGAAATAAATAACCTTGGGGATCCCTGGGTGGCTCAGCAGTTTAGCACCTGCCTTTGGCCCAGGGTGCGATCCTGGAGTCCTGGGATCGAGTCCCACGTCGGGCTCCCTGCATGGAGCCTGCTTCTCCCTCCTCCTGTGTCTCTGCCTCTTTCTCTCTCTATGTCTATCATAAACAAATAAATAAATAAATCTTTAAAAAAAAGAAATAAATAACCTCTACTTCTTGAAGCCACTCCTCTGCATCCATCCTGTTGAAACCAATCTTGTTACGCACATTCTCTTACATCTGATTCTGGTCAACGCTAGTTCAGTTGCCCCTTCTTATGCTCCTATACTTTGCCACACCAAAAATGAGGCCAGCAGCATTTGTTGAATGAGCAAATGAAAATCAACATCCTCCAAAGTTTAGACCCGAACCCAATAATCAGTCGATAGTGATTGTCCATTCTCCCAGGAAGCAGTTCTAATGTGTGCCTTAGAATCTCCTCACTTTTCCAAAAGTCTAGGGCAGAAAGAAGAGCCACTGGACATCCTGTTTAGCTATTAACTACCTTTGTTTACTTCCTTAGTCTAGGAAGAGAACAGACTACTTTCATCTCTTGAGTAGTATATTCTTTTTACTGCATTACACAGGACAGTTGGTTAAAAACTGCTTCCCTAAAAATGAGCGAAAAGAGAGAGTAATAAATAACGTGTGGGAGAGGTAAATTTGCTTTTTGCCTCTTGTGGACACATTGAGAATGTATGGTAATGGATTATTTCATAGAAAAGGCATGTTTTGTGTCATCTCTCTGATTTTCTGTTTGCTCCCCCCTGCAGCAGGCCTTCCCTGGTGTGCAGCATGGTTACTTATTTTTCTTTATTGTTAGTTTAGAGAACTCCTTGGAAAGAATCGACCTGTCATAGAGAAGGAGCGTATCTACCCTGCAAAGAAAGTAAACATTAGGAATTCTGTAATATGGTGGGCTCATATCTTACGAAATGCTCGTCAAAAAGATGAGTCAAAGAAAAGCATGAACAATTGAACACCCAAAGAATAATCACAGCAAAAAAATGGTGCTATAGGAACGGACATAGTCAAAGACTATGTCTGGAGAGGGGCGCGGTTGGCTGAAGCACACTGACACTCTGCGGAGCTGCCAAGGGAGAAGACTGTCATGTAGGTCACTCGACGGTGTCGAGGTGAAGGGTGTTGGTAGCTGTGTCTCAGAAGCTTCAGCGGTACCACATACAGACGGTTGCAAAAGTCTCCCAAGCAGCGCCCTTTAATTCTATCTTCATTATGTGAGGATAATGGATGGGTGGTACATTGAGGAGACATAGCTTTCTGGGTGTTCTTGGAATATATACCACGGGATGGAAGAAACGTTCACCCTGTAGCATCAAATAATATTTATTTGAGAAAATCGCATCAAATTTAAAGAACAGTCAACCATACTAGATCATCTAGGGAGAGAGAGAGATTTGTCAAATGGAAAAAGGCAAGCTGGATGTATTAGGTTGATGATGATGATGATGATGATGATGATGATGATGATGATGTAACAAATTCCTTCAAACCCAGTGGCTAAAAGCAATGTCCATTCATTTATTCACGGTTCTTTAGGCCAGAAGTCTGGGCCTGGTGAAATTGGGTTCTCTGCCTCATGAGGCTGAAGTCAAGGTGTGAGCTGGGCTGAAGTCCTACCCAAAGCTCAGGTCCTGTCTCAAGCTTGTATCACTGTTGGCAGAAACAGTATTTATGGCTGTAAAGCTGAGGCCCCTGTTTTCTTGGGGTCTGATCTTGGCTTCTAGAGGCTGCTCTCGAGTCCTTGCCACATGACCCTCTCCATCTTCAAAGCTAGCATGGGGGAATTTCCCTTAGGTCCAAACTCTTTAATGTCAGGAAGGGTCATATTCCTTTAGAGGACTTACCCGATTAGGTCACTCTCTTTTGAATAATTCAAAGCCAACTGGTTATTAACTTAATCATACAAATGATAGTCCATAGTCCATTCTGTTCAGAGTTCTACCCATAGGAAGGATGGGAATCTTAGGAGCCATCTTAAAATTATGCCGCCACAGTGGGTCCCTGTTTTCAGAAGGTGACTCAGGCAAAATATGAATGATAGATCAGAAAAGTATGAAGATACAGCTAATGGGTGTCACCTTATGTGACATTTGCAATCACGTAGTAGGGGCTTCATAGAACGTGGTGCTAAGGATTCGAGATGGAAAGATCCTCACAATCAAGCAGAGTCAAGAGAAGTGCCAACAAATCCACCGTACGTTCACCATCCTTGACTTTTAGAGGCTATCCGGGGGGTACTGGTCATGGACAACGTCAGCTTGAGTCAAAGGGGTACGTTAGGAGCGGAAAAGATGTAGAGGGTATACACACCATGAGACTGTGATCGACCTTGGACAAGGAAAGCAGAGGGAGACGTGAGGGTGCTTCTGCTCTGGAGCATCACATGCAGGCAGTTCCACAGGCCACGTCCCGCAGTCAGGAGCGCACAAGCACGTGGGCTAAGAGGACACCGAGGAGCTACACAGAGGTCTCATGGGCCAGAACATCCCTCTTAGTGAAACTAATTCCTGTGGGATTAACACAGACATTTTAAATAAAAGATAAAAGACCTGAATCCCATAGTGATCCCTATTTTCTACAGAGGCCATGATCTGCGGTGCCGGTCTTGCTCCTTGTCTTGGCTCACCATTGATCTTCATTGTGGTTTCTTTTCTGAGTCTCCTTGAATATTCTTTTCTCGCAGTCTAGGGAGTTTTCCCAGTGAGTTTTCTCTTCAATCATCAGGCGGTTTCATGGGCTTTCTCCTCAAAGTAAGGGGACTCATTTCACAGGGCTGAACTACACAAACGTGTTTTTTTTCCCCATTGTATGTCCGATCTCGACCCCAACTCCCTATTGTTCCAACCATTGTGAACAGGTAGGACTTGCGGGCGGAGATGTTGGGGAACCACTGGACATCTGGGTCCAGAGCTCTGGGTCCAAGAGCTTGGGACTTGTTTTTAAAGTGTAATTCTTCACTTTTGATTAGCATCATCATTCAAAAGAAATCTCCGACTTCCCTGCACTGGTGAAGGGAAAATGAACATTATCCCAGCGTTAGCAAAATAGTTTTGTTTACATCGTTAACATTTGTAGCTCTGCTCCACTTTGAGCTCCCGGGAGCCCAGTGAGATTAGTTTGCCATAAAAAAATAAAAAGCTGTAGCTACAGCAGCAGCCATTAGTTTAGCATATACTTTGTGCCAAGTCATTTATGGATGGGGCAATAATCATGAAGTTCTTTTTATTCTATTTTATTTTATTTTATTTTATTTTATTTTGTTTTATTTTATTTTATTTTATTTTATTTTATTTTATTTTATTTTATTTTATTTTTTTAATCGTGAAGTTCTTAATCAGATGGACTCTGGAATCAGAACTTTTGGACTCTAATCTCAGTTTTCAACTCTATGATCTCCAATAAGTTACTTCACCTTTGCGTCTGTTTTCTTATCCCTAAGATGAGGATGATAACAGGATTTATCTTTGGATTTTTTCTGTGGATGAATATATATCATTGCACTTACAGCACTTAAAACAGCGTCTGGTACAAGGCAAAAACTAAGCAAATGGTGATTTATTGATATGCATCATCCTAGCTGATCCACACAATTATGCAGCAAGGAAGGGAGGATTTCTGAATTTGTCAGTGAGAAAACTGAGGTTCAGAGATATAAGACAATTCGTGAGACATCTCAGAGCGAGACAGAGTGGAGTTGCAATTTGAATCCTGTTGCGTGACTCTGGTGGTCGTACCCTTTCTACCCTGCTGTGATCCGTATTCATCCCCTGTGTTTGCACGGATACAGATGATTGACATTGACAAATATTTCTTTTTCTCCTGAATGCTTACTTTGGACTAGATATAATTGACGCCCATCTGACGCAGCGTCTACTGCATAAGTGGCAGGCAGCTGCGATCATCATTTTTTTCACCGTGACCTATTTAGGCCTGACCTACATGGATACAGTTCTCTAAATTTTTGGCAGATCCATGGAGCTTACCTTTCCACTGGTAAATGTCTTATACACACACGGATTCTTTCTAATTTTTTTTTTTCTGTCAGATTCAGTCAATAATAGGAAGGATTGACACTTCATTCTTATTTTTCTATTTTACATTTACCTTTGAAGATAGAGAAATTGGACAAGGTGAAATGGTAAGCCACCAAATAGGATTAGTGGACAGAGTTCTGATTTTATTCTTGGTTTTCTATTGGAAAATACCTAAGAAATTATAGTATGAAAAATTCAGATACACTGGATATAAAATCAGCTCTTTCAATGACACTGAAGGTTATTTTTTAGATGTTTTTAATTTACTTTTTGTGGTGTAGAGTCGTATGAATTTTAATACATACATAGGCTTGTATGAGAACTAATATAATAGGATACAAAGCAATTTCATTATCCCTAAAAAGCTCTCTTAAAGGTCATGCTTTAAGTGAGTCTTTGGAAAAAAATAAATAAAAAGGTTAAACTCAGAAATACAGGAGAAATAGGAGAAATGGAAAAAAAGAAGATTAATAATTTGAAGAAAATCTGAAGACCTAAGTTTTTCATCTGAGTCTGTTGCTAATCACCTTTAATTTTGTGCACATTCTTAGCTTCTGTGAGCCCCAGTTTCTTCATCTTTAAGTGAGATTAGGCTAAATGGGTCTTACTACTCTTCCTTGATTTTGAATTTCAGAATTATAATTCTACATTAAATCATGTCAACCCAAACATTTCAGAAATAATTCTTATTTTAGTAACTAAATAAATATATTTCCTCCATTCTTTTCTTTACTTCTCACATGTAGTCTTTTGTTTATATCTATTTTTTAAAAGATTTTATTTATTTATTCATGAGAGACCCAGAGAGAGGCAGAGACCCAGGCAGAGGGAGAAGCAGGCTCCATGCAGGGAGCCCGACGTGGGACTCGATCCCGGGTCTCCAGGATCAGGCCCTGGGCTGAAGGCAGGCGCTAAACCGCTGGGCCACCGGGGCTGCCCTAGGGCTCTTTTTTTTTTTCCCTAGGGCTCTTTATAAAGGTTTGCACATTGTGAACTTTACCAAGGTTGTCTAGCTGTAGATTCCCATGAATATTAAGAATCTACTGTTGTATTATGAGTACGTGTCTGATGGTAACCCTTTAGCCTCTATCAGTTCAAAGCAGAGACGACCGTTGTAGTGGCATGTGACAGTCCTTGAGCCCTGTAATCCTGAAACTATCCTACTGTACATAATATCAGAGAAGAAGGACGTGCCTATGTTGTATGCACACCAATTCCCACATTAACAACAACAGTACTAAAAAATCTATGTTTCGGTGAATCTTAGGTTCGGGGCATCCAACAGAACAGTGATTTAAAACAAAGAGTAGTGTCTTTAACTAGATAAAATTTAATTCTTCTTCCATGTGAAATCTGAAAGTAAATAACCAGAGTACTTGGTGCTTCCAAGAGGTCATCGTGGAAAAAACTCACTTCTTTTCTGAACTTCGATCGTCCCATAGGTCATTTGCCTCATGGCACAAAGTTGCTGCTGGATCTGTGCTCATTACCGTCACATTTTAAGCTGCAGCACTATGATCACATCACGGTGCCCCAAACTGAACTGCAAGGAGGACCAGGAAATGACGACTTTTATTCTAAGTGACAACAAATAGAGTTAAAAGTTGGGGTTTCATTACCAAGCGGGAAAGGGAGGATGGATATTGCAGTAGGCAATTCACAGTCTCAACGTAGGGTCTGTGAAATGTTTGTGAAGCTTAATTTCTTTTCTTTTTTTTTTTAGAATAAACACTAAATAAATAAGTAACAAAGTAGAAGGTCTTCCCATTTCCTTTCTGTATACCAAGGGATCGTCGCGCGCACCTACTGGGGGTGGCCCCTCACACTGGAGGCAGAGGTCACCAGGTCGCGCTGAGTGTGCCTCCAGTTCAGGTCGCGGGAGGAGCACAGTGGGAACACCGTTGTCAAAGTAGCCAGTTGTGCAGCGCGGTGGACGGCACCTGTGCGTGTACACGGTGTGCAGCTGTGCATGTGCTGAGCCCTGGGCTCCGGAAGCCACCCCTCCACGTGGGACCTCCCAGGGACCTGAA
Organism: Urocyon cinereoargenteus; assembly: GCA_032313775.1. NCBI lineage: Eukaryota > Metazoa > Chordata > Mammalia > Carnivora > Canidae > Urocyon > Urocyon cinereoargenteus. Next base: position 699,183 of record JAVLSZ010000020.1, read on the forward strand.
GCGCTTGGGGAACCAGTTTACTTTCTGTACAGAAATGGGGGGAAAAACATTTATCTTATAAATACGCAGGCCAGATAAAGTGTTTAATTCGTCGTTATCGGGGCGTCCTGTGGTTTTGCCGTTACTTTCTTTTCCTTGAAGCAAACAAAACAAGATCTGAAATATCATAGATATTTATTTGCAAATACCGGCTTATCTACCTTCTGTGGCGGCCCAGAAAAACGTATGGATTAGGGTTTCAGCATCAGATCCTAGTAAGTTTAAGAATTGGTGACCTGAATCATATGCATTAAAGCGTTACTTTCTAGTCACAAAATGTCCGAACATATGTATTTTTTTCTCATTTGATCCACAAAAATATCCTCAAGATAGTTTAAAAGGCATGGGACTAATACAGAATCAAGTAATTTCAAAGTCGGTCACCACATGTTCTAAACTTTTGGGGCCCTGAGAAATAAAGCAATAAAAGCAATTTTCCCGGTGCCACACAGCTAGATGGGACCATAGCTACACACACACATCTTCTGACTCCTGGGAAATATTCTTTCCAAATACTTGTTTGCATTTACCCGGGGATATCAACTGCGAGTAAGAGGCGCATTTACTGTTAAAATAAATGTCATTTTATCTTGGGTATTGTTACTTAACCTCTGTACTTCCAGTAAATACATAATCTTAACAATGTTGAGTACATTAAGATCACACAGTATTGAGTAGAATATACCAAAATTACACTACACGTGGCTGTTTAAGTAGAATTAAAAATCTAGTTCCTCAGGTCCACTAGCCACACTGCAAGGACTCAGTAGCCAGATGTGGCTGGTGCCCTTGTCTCTGACACCGCAAATTATGAAGCATTTCCATCATCATAGACGTCCTGTCGGGCAGCGATAGGTTAGAAGGCAGTTGTGTTCACTACTTCTTGGTGAATTATGATCATATTCTTGTTTCAGCTGCTGCATGAAAGTGACCGGGACGGTGAGCAAACAAACTAGAACTGATAAAAGGGCTTAGAACATAGTTGACTCTAAGAAATATTTTTTCCTATTTAGGAGAAAGTAAATACGTGTGAGATGGGGATGATTAGAGCCACTAAGCAGGTAGATGGTTTTGGGGAGGTCATCAGCACAGTGGGTGTGTGTCGGGGGGACTCTAGAGAAGCGTTTTAGGGAAAGTATTTTAGATCATAATTTCTATCATCAGTAAAGCAGGTTGAATTACAGTGTTTGCTTCAGGTCCCTGTCATTGAAGTTTGATTGATTGATTGATTGATTGAAGAGCGAGAAAGAAAGAGAGCGTGCATGAGAAGCAAGACAGAGGGTCGAGCAGACTCTGCGCCCAGTATGGAGATGGACATGGGGCTCGATCTCATGCACCTGAGACCATGACCTGGTCTGAAATCAAGAGTCGGACGCTTAACCGACTGAGGCACCTGCGTGCCCCATGAAGCCTTAAGTACTTGAACTAGTACGATATCCAACAGCGTGAAGTTGAGCATGATCTCCTTTCAGAAAAGCAGAAAATAGAGTTGCCTGGAGAGGAAAAGGAGAGAAAGCTGGGTTCGGTCATTTCGAATCGAGACGCGCACTTACTTGCGTACACACGATTATGCACTCACAGGCCTTGGTTCTGACTGAACGGAGACATTGATTCATTTTTATGACTCTTGCCCGGCAGGACTGTGCTTTGATAGGACGTGGATGGTGAATTGCCTTGGCCTCCTAGCACTTACCAGGCGGCCCCGGGTCTCTGACCTCGCACACAGCCCTCTGACTGTAACGTGGGTTACGCTGGCGCACCAGAGGTTGTCGGGGATTTTGGGGGAGGAATCTAATTGTAGAAGCAAATCCCAGAAAAACAACCAAGGAGTAAAACAGTAAGAATATATGAATTCAAGGAAGAAAATCTCAACGTAGAGTGACAAGAGGAAAGACCTTTCACCAAATGAGACTTGAACTTCTTCGGAAGCACGAAGGGAATTTTCAAAGGGAGGAAGCAAAGCAGACTCTTGGGAATCAGGAATGAAGAGCCCTGAAGATATCTGTGAACGTGCTGACGTTTGGGCAAGAAGGGTGGCTGGGAACAGAGCTGGGGAAGGCCCGGTGGGAACGAGAGCATGTTTGGTTCTTGATTAGAGAGTTGGGTCACAGCGAGGATACAGAGGAGCTGGAAAGCGAGGGTGTTGGCTCTGGACGCGGTGGTCAAACGCGGCTCTGTTGACTGTTGGTTGGAGGAGGAAGAGGCCAAACTGGTCTTTTAGGGCCGAGAGTGTTTTTCAAGGTGGACCACATGGAGAGAGACCGGGGAGACCAGAGTGTACTGCTGGTACCTGGAAGTTAACCCATATTGGTTGAGCACCTGCTGTCGTCCAGGCCTTGTTCTAGGCCCTGGGGGTGTAAGAGAGACAAGTCAGAGACTGACTTTGAGAGCAGTGGGTGGACGGTTACAGTTACTAAGAAAGGGAAGAATAATTATAAGGTACAGGACAGTTATAAATCCCTCATATCCAAGAATCTTTAAAAAAAAAAAAGGGGGATGCCTGGGTGGCTCAGCAGTTGAGCATCCGCCTTTAGCCCAGGGTATGATCCTGGAGACCCGGGATTGAGTCCCCGTTGGGCTCACTGCATGGAGCCTGCTTCTCCCTCTGCCTGTGTCTCTCCCTCTCTCTTTCTGTGTCTCTCATGAATAAATAAATAAAATATTTTTTAAAAAAGATTTTTTTAAATTTTTTGGCCATTTGTATTATCATATCTGTCTGCAACCCCTCTTTTTCTCCAAACTCATAATATTGAAGTTGTATTTGCATGGAGATGAGAGAGGAATAACTGCCCTTTTATTGGCTTTTGCCTTATGCAAGGTCAACAAAGGGAAGAAGTCCTGGTAGTTTGGCTAGAAACTCCAAGAGGAAATCTCTACCTTTATTTTTAGGAAATCTGATAGCAAGGGAGGAGCCTCACGGTGGCTATGTATAAATAGTGAATCATTCACCAAACAACAGCAAGAACACTGCCCTTCCTTCCTGCCCATCCCCTGTAAAAAAACCCTTTTTAAATGCTTATTTTATGTCCTGAAGATACAGCAATAAATAGATACTAGGAAGTACCTGGTGGGGGGAGCCTGGAGCCAGATTTGCTGCTGATGTTGCAGGCGGGCTGCAGGCCGCCCCCGTCTGCGGAGGGTCTGCTGCATCCGCGTCCCAGGGCAGACACATGAGCATCCCCGTTGAAAAGCAGACCACCAAGCAACTAAGGGCCGTAGGGAACAGACTTTCCACCCCAACATCCCTCGCAGGGGATATGAGCTGAACCCTTCTGCTTCTGAGAACCAATACGTGTGCACGCGCGCGTATTTTAGAAAATGTATCTTCTCTATAATTACGTGTGGAACAAGGCTGATATCATGTAAGAAACCTGGAAGTCTACACGTGGAGACTTGACATGTCATCAGTTTAAAGATTGTTTTGTACACAGGCATCTGAAAAAAGTGACTTTAGAGTTTTCTGGGTTTTATCCTGGATCAGACTGACAGACCGGAAGCCAATCTACATCTCTAGAGACCAAGAGATTTGAGTGTCAGGCTCTGCGTGGGCCAGGACTGGAAACACGTGAAGCTGCATCGCACACAGAGAGACCCACGCAGGACGGCCTGTCAATGCTTTATGCTAAACGCATCACGTCGGGAGTGCTCGGAGGATGCGCTAAAACAGAAGTTACCGCTCTGGCGTTTAGCACCGTTTATTTATGGGTTTGCCTATACTCAATTTTGTGGAAGGTTTTATGTTTAAATAAAATGCTTACCTGCCGTGTGTGCATCTCCAGAATATCCAGCAAAAAGCACAGATGATTAAATAAATCATTCAATATGTATAAGGTGGAATTGATGTAGCGCTAGAGCTTGTGATTTTCCCTTTTCTAAAAAAGAATATTTTTAGGGCAGCCCCGGTGGCGCAGCAGTTTAGCGCCGCCTGCAGCCCAGGGCATGATCCTGGAGACCCGGGATCGAGTCCCACGTTGGGCTCCCGGTGCATGGAGCCTGCTTCTCCCTCTGCCTGTGTCTCTGCCTCTCTCTCTCTAGCTGTGTCTCTATGAATAAATAAATAAAATCTTTAAAAAAAAAGAATATTTTTATGGGGATATACTTATGACAATATGTTGAGCAAAAAAATCAGTATATAATATTACATTTTCATTATAATACCATATATGGAAGAATGAAAAGGATATCATGAAATATAGTGTGAATTAATTTTACGGATATGTTACATAGATTTATTTTAGTTACACTTTAGATTTATTTTGTCAATATTGTTGAATTTTCCAATTCTTGTCTACTAAGTGTATGGTCTTTTACAATAAGGAAAAAAAGCAGAACTAGAACTCAAAAGCATTTTTTAAATCATTGCTTTTCTTTGTGTTTTAAAGAATTCGCCTTTGATATTGTCAGTTTCAGGACTTCTCATTTCACTCATTGATGTGAATTCAGAGTTGACTGATCTCAGTGTCCTTCTCCTAACGAAACAGAAATATTGACAGCAGCTTCCTCGTGGAATTTCAGCACTTTGAAGGCCAGGATGTTGCATATGAAAAGATTGAAAAATTCTTTTAGCAAACATTCTTAAGACCCAAAATATCTGAGGATATATATTTGAACAGCTGCGTTTTAATCTGGTATTTTTAAATTATTTAGCTCTTCTTGATGCAGGAAGTTTATCTTGGCCTTTTTTTTTTTTTTTTTTTTTTTTTTTAGAATAGTTGTATTCAGAACAAATTTCTGAGAGGTTAGGGGCATCTGTTTATCAAATCGTGGGTTCTTATTTATAAAAGGGAATTAGTTCCCAGCTCGCGGGTCCTTTTGTTGGTACGGCCTACGGTAGCCCTTGGTATTCCAGAAAATACCACACGGTAGCCTCAGACGCAGACAGTAGGCTTTTTACCACAGTGAATACTGATTGTTCATGAGCCACCACTGATTCTTAAAGGGCACTTATCATGTTATTCATTGCGTTTCCCCCAAAGAAAGATGCTTACAGTTAAGGGGATTCGTAGGGCGGCAAGTCCGATTTTGAAACTTGCTGACAATCACCTTCCAGAATTCAATCCTATTCCAGAAGGGATTACCTAGTTCAGGATAAGGAGGGGTTCTGAGTGATTCAGAGTCATTCAAGTGAAAAATCACCTAGGTCTTAGTCATCTAAATTTGCGCATTTATCTCAATAACCGTTTCTTCCGACATTATCTGAAAAGCCTATAAAATCCATTGTGAAATCTCTGAGAGCTGGTATCAGCCTCATCTCAGCTGCAGCTGCAGTAAACGGTGGCACCACTGGCCTGCGTAGCTCTCGGCGCGCGAAAGCGTGGGCTCGACGGGGCCCGTGGGAAAGCCCTTTCAAGGAATCAGCGCCCTCTTAATTTGGACATTGGGATGCCTACAAATGAACCGGAAACCCCACACGTGCTGGCCCAAGACAGCCCTGGAGCTGGAGTCCTTCTTCCTTCTCCCTCCCGCTACAGTTTGCGGACGCCAGAGCACAGGATCCCATTCCATCCCGTGTCACCTGCGTGCTGCTGTCGGGAGGGTGGGCATGCGATGCGGTGCCTCAGGCCCACGCTTGGCTCATCGTGGTGGAGGCTTATTATGAATGGACGCGGTTTCGGAGCTCAGGTGGGAAAAGATGCTGCTAGTTTGAGGGGAACCGAGATGATATTAGCCTTGGAGGCTGGAAAATAAAGCACAGAATGATGCCTTTTGATCTGTGCAGTTGTGAAGCCTGTAGGGCGATGAGAAGGGCCCCTGACCCGGCATAGACGAAGTCTCTACAGTCTTGGTTCCCACTTGATACCCAAGAGTTGACAAGGGCAAGCCTGCTGCTTTAGCTGGTATCGGAAAGACCATTTGCTAAGGAGCATGGGGTGGCTTTAAAACCTGCACGGCCCTTAAGACTTGATGCCTCGGGTAAAGCTCAAACGGCTTTATTGCAGGTATTAAACTATAAGTGTTTAAAGAAATATGGAGGTAAAAATAATTTACTTTAGATTTTTGTTACGGTCATCCTTTGTTGTATAACACATCGACCCAAAACTTACTGGCTCAGACAAACACGATTCATTATTCCTTTTTTTTTTTTCCCCCAATTCATTATTCCTAATGATTCTGAGGTCATCTAGATGGTATCTCTGCTGGTTGGTCCTGGGCCTGGTGGTTCAGGGGCGGGAGAGCTGCGGCTGGCCTCTGCTCGGGTGGGTCGGCCCAGCCGCTTAGGTTTCCATCCCAAGCATCTTTAGGTGACGTGGTCTCAGGGCACAATCCCAAGAGGGCAGAGACTCCGCAGCTCCGGAGGCCTGAGCCCTGGACCTCGTGTTGTCATGGGGCTGAAGCAGTCTCAAGGCGAAGCAAGAGCTCCGGCAAACGACCGCCTCCCTCACCTTCTACGTTGCCAAGTCGCTGGTTTGTTCTGACCAGGACGGGCCGTATTCCCAGGTTCGCTCGGGACAGGTGCGCTTACGTCTGCTGGCCCAGAGTAAATACAAATACGGCTTTCTCTTTTCCTCTCAAAATATCCAACTTTGGTCAACAAATTTCACATTCCCATTAAGTGTCATTTGTATGCATTTCTACCTCGAGACTCCGCTGTGCCATGGTGGGAATCCTGGACCAGTTTCTGACATCTCTGGACCACGGCAGATCCTTTGGAGGAGGAGGGTTTCTGGAGAAGGGAGATCAGGAAAGTTCACATCCAGGAACCCCTGTCCCTGGTACATCAGTGTGCAGCTGCGGCGACTACCAGTTAGAAGGCGCCTGTTGAGTGAGATTGTTGGAGGCGCCAGAGCAAGAATCAGAAGGAAGCAGGTAGAGAGAGAACTAGCACCAGGAGAGCAAAGGCCCAATTTCTGTCTCCTTATCACTAAAAATTAGATCATGGGCCAAGCCTCACATACTCTAATTTAAAGAATAATTTCAATGAATCGTTGCAAAAATATCCCTAAGTAAGCATTTCGCTCAAAGGAAAATACAAATAAAGTGAAGTGATGACACCAAGGACATGGGAAAGTCACGGTGGTGGTAATATTCAATGAGATAAAAGTGAAGCAATCTTGAGATGGTATTTTATGTAATTCATGTTCCTCCCGTTTGCCGGCCGAACTTTAATATCTCAGTGTTTGATATGTCACATATCATCATGGCCAATGAGAGGCGACAATGAAATACCCAGTTCAGAAGTCAGATTGGCTGGATTCAAATCAGGCTCTGCTTTCTCTTAGTCATGTAACTTTGGGCAAATTACTTCTCTGTGTCTCAGGTTTTTTTCATCTGAATAAATGGAGTTGATGATAGTAATAGTATCTTATGTTTTAGTGGTATCTACATTATCTTACACTTATGAGACAAGTGGGTTAATAGAAATAAAGCACTTTTAAGAGTAATAGTACAAAACAATACAAAATGTACATTTGAAAAATATTGGCTAGGGGCACCCGGGGAACTCAGCGGTTGAGCACCTGCCTTCGGCCCAGGGCATGACCCTGGGGTCCCGGGATTAAGTCTCGTGTTGGGCTCCCTGCATGGAGCCTGCTTCTCCCTCTGCCTGTGTCTCTGCCTCTCTTTCTCTCTCTCTCACTGTGTCTCTCATGAATAAATAAATAAGATCTTAAAAAAAATATATATGATCTCAAAAAAAGAAAAAAATTGGCTATTATTTTATTGCTGTTGGGATTGGACATTGATACAAACCTTCTACAGTGCAAAATGGCAGCATATATCAGACACTATAGAAATGTTCTTCATTTCGTCCCAGTACACACTTCTCTGAAAATTTACTTTATGAAATAATCCACCAGAAGGAAAAAGATCTATACTGAGGAATGGTTAGTGCAGTGTTATTTTCTTGTCATGGCAAAACCTTTATTTGCTTTATTTCCCAACTTTGTTTATAATGCTTGATGCATCTGGGATTGATAATATTTTTTTTTCTTTGTGTTACAAACTAGGATTCGGATTCTTTTTTTTTTTTTAAGATTTTATTTATTTGTGAGAGACAGACAGAGGCAGAGACACAGGCAGAGGGAGAAGCAGGCCCCATGCAGGGAGCCTAATGCGGGACTCACTCCCAGGACCCTGGGGTCACACCCTGGGCCCAAGGCAGACGCTCAGCCCCTGAGCCACCCAGGCGTCCCTGGGATTCAGATTTTTATTGGTGAAATCCTAGAGGCATACCAATTAGAGCCTCGTTAAGTCGTATTATATTATAGTATATCCATAAAGCAGACACTATGTAGACGTTATTAAAGAGAAGGAGGAAGAACAAAACAAGAGATCTTGGTTTCTAACATCATTCTTCAATAGAAACAACAAAAACTCCTGGGAGAAACGGTTGAGTCGGAGGCTGGGAGCGTGAATACACGGGATGGGCGTGGAGGTCTTCTGCTGCCAGAAGGTGAGAAGTGCCGACAACAGCAGAACCCGATGAGGCCCTGGCGCACACATGCTGAGGCTATGTTGGGGCGACACCGGCGCCCGCTGAAAGAACTCTCGGCGGCTGAAGCTGAAATGATTCACATAACAAAATAAAGTAATATTGGATTATAACTCAGAGTATAAACTAATTACTCAGAAATCCGCACAGATATAAGTGACTGCATATAAAAGTAAGTAGAGGAGAATAGATAGATCTCCCACGGAGGAGAGTGGCAAATAATTCACGCATAGACTCGGCCTTTGAAGTGGACTCTAATTCCCAAAACCTAGGGCCCGGGAAGTGGGAAGGAAGAGTAACCTCACAGGACAGAGAGCTGCCTAACATGTCCTAACATGTCCTAACATGTCCTGTCTCGGGGCTCACGGTTAAGCTCGAGGGTAACGCGTCCTACTGACACTATGTGCCCTTGATGTGACCGATGGAAATGACGCTTCACCTCTGTGGACCTGCTCCCCGAGTCCAGTGCGAGCCTGAGGACGACATTAGACAAACCCGGCTGAGTAACAATTCACAGAGGAGCCGACCGGTCTTTTCCCAAACTAGTCGTCAAGAGCTGGGAAAGTCTGAGCAAGTGGCACAGGCAAGAGGAGACATGATGCCTCGACGCGGGAAGGTGTTCTGAGTGGGATTCGGGAACGTGAGGGCAGAAGGTAAAACCTGAGGAAGTCTGGGTGAAGTCTGAACCTTTAGGTGATTATCCTCAGTGTTGGCCCGTCAATGACGGCGGTTGCGCCACCTAACCCAAGACAGTGGTAGTCGTGGAACCAGGGTGGGATACCTGGGAGCCTTCCTTACCTGCCTAGCAGTTTGTCTGTGTATCTCAAACTGTTTAAGAATAGTTTAAGAACATTCTTTTATAGACAAAACAAGACTCTTACTCTTTTGCTCTTCATCCGCCCTCCCCACCAGACAAAGAGAACACGGAGCATGTAGAAAAGGGAGGGCAAAGGCCAGAGCACACACACCATAGGTTTTCAGGTAGAAGTGTGGGATAAGGAGGAGCATTCAGTTGACCAAGAGGTCAAGTTTAAACTTTGATTCTAGTAGAAATTTCAATTTCTCGTGACGCAACCTTTAATACCTAAGAAAAACCAGCAAAGGCTTTGAGACCTTTCTGGGGTGTTTCAGCAGAAGGACGAGGTTGAAAGCCATTTTGTGAAACAAATAATACTGCTTCTTGGTTTCTCATCACAAGTCCAGTTGCTTCCATCAACTTGTGAAATGAAGTATTTGTTGGATAAGGGAACGCATCCACACGCAAGCAGGTATCGCCGCTGACTGGAATCTCCTGTGCTCGTTGTACGTCCCTCTTGCCCCTATAGTTATGGTCCGTATTTGTTGTCACGTATGTACTCAAGGCTTTGTGTCTGGAAATTGGGAAAACTTAACAGGGGTTTTGTTTGAGGTGAGGCACGGGGGGAAACACCTGGCTGGGGAAATGAAGAAATATCTCTTCGCTATTGAGCTCCTTGGATTGGGTGGTCTCCGGTGCAGCAAGAGGGGAGACTCAAAATAAAGAGTCTTCTCAAAAAATAAAAGTAAAAAAAAAAATAATTTAAAAAATAGTCTTCTCAGGAGACCGGGATTCTAGAGAGAGGTGAGGCCTTGTAGCTTGTGGGGCTGTTCATGGCCCTGGAAGGATGTCACAGAGTTGGGAGGGAGACCGTGTTACCTGGCTCTGCGAGGAACCAAGGAGAGCCTCCGTGAACTGGAGTCCATGCAGCAGCTGTAGACGGCTGACCTGGCCCAAAACAGAAGTGTTGTCGTGACTGCTTCACGTGCAAGGTGGTGGTGACGTATGGCTCCCGTCAAGCAGGACTTGGGTGGCGGGAGCAGTAAGTGGGAGCAGGAGAGGATAGGAAGAAGGTCTGCGGTTGATAGAATCCTGTTTCTAGACTCTCAAAGAATAATCGATAGCATCTTTGAGAGGGGCCAGTTTTTTGCTTAGGCAGGTAGGGTCTCAGCATCATTGTAATTTTGGCCTAAAAATAAAGATGAGTCCATTCAAAGAAAGAAAAAACATTGGCAAAGCAAGCTAAAGGGACATATATATTCAATTCGATCCTTGGAGGTAAGAGGGACAACATTTTCTTTTATCTGGTTTTTCAGATACAATGAGGCCCAGGTGGGTTCAGATTAATTAAGGCCACACAGCTAACAAGCCGGTAAACCTGAGACTCAGTTGTAGGAATCTATTCTCCGCATCGCGTGTGTGTAGCCCGATAGATACGATCATTCGTCTCCAGTTAGGAGAAATGGTACAGTGACCATCAGTAGCCAGATGTACAGGGAGCAACCTGCCTCGCTCCTAGTGTCTCACAGCAGACTGTCCTGTTCCTTCTGGTTTTACGGGGAACTGATGAGGGAAGTTGATTTTTTTCCTGATTTTCGCTGAGTAGTCACAGATTGACAAGTGTAAGGAATGTTAAGTAGGGAAGCTGTGCCGTGTCTCCTGCCAGGGGACAGGCCCACGCCCATCTCACGGATTTTATTTTACACTCACTGTCCAAAGGCTTTTGCCAAAGAACTTCTTTTTTTCTTTGGTTAGACCGTATTCTTTATAGATTGATTACGCGACTATTAATAACTAGCACTTTTCCCTTTATGAGTCACTGAATTCTTTTTGGAACATCTCTACCTCCAGGTGACATAAATTTCAATTTGCATTTCTCCCCGGCTTTCTCCCACCCACACACACACCCACACACACACACACGCAGCAAAATATTGTTGGAGCGTGTTACCTAGAGTTTCGCAGACCTCTGGTTACCTGGGTTTCTTTCCACCTACGTGAACAGACCCAAGTCAAGCAATTCAAAGTGCATGTGCTTCTCTCTCTCCTCATATGCTTTTGTGGTTTCACTTGATGGTGTTAATGAATGTAGAGTCCTGCATCTCTCTAGGTAGAGTCCTGCAAATTCTAAGTCCGGTTCTTGGGCCTTTAAAAGCTAACGTATAATTTTGTGACATCTGCTTTTTTGGTCCTGTCGGCGTCTGTGAGTAGATTTATTTTCTGAACCATTAGGTGACGATGTTTTCATCAGAGTGGGGAAATGGTTGGAGAAGGCGGCCAAGACCACGAAGGCCTTACAGTAAGAGCAAATTGGCGACAGCAGGTGTGATGTGTCTGGGAAAAGCATCAGCATGTAGAGCATGCACCTGCCAAATTGCCGGGCGATGCAGCAGTTGCTGGCTCCCACCATGCAGTTGTAGCAAATCTTTTTATTTTTTTTTATTTTTGTAAGTAGCCTTTTTCCTTGGTGTGATTACTATTACTTCATTTTAACACGATTGCAGCAGACAGCAAGCCTCTAGTGCCAGCTGTTATTTCTAGTAATTTCTTAGTAGCGTCTACTGTGTTATCCCCATCCCTGTAGATTCGAGATCGGCGGGAACAGGCGTCTGGCTGTCGCACGATCCTGGGATAAGCTCGTACAGAGAGCGCTGTGTCTACACGGACGCTCAATTTACGGTGACTGTAGCGGTGTCTTTTCCCATCAGGTAATCGGAAGGAAGATTAATCATTGGAAATAATTGTTATTGAAAGAACGTAACTCCCGTCTGTTTTGCTGTGGCCTGACATTGACGGAGAGTTGTTGTCGGCTGAGCTGGAAGGTTTTGAAGGTAGCGACAGTGATCGACAGCCGGTTCATCGGACAGTAACCTGGGCAGTCGGTGTTCTTGCCTTCAGCTTCCACCAGGGCGGGGGGCTGGGTCCGAGAGCTGTCTGCTGGGTAGGCTTTCCTGAATGCTTTCCTTCGCGCAGTACAAAGCTTGGAGAAAAACGCCCTAAAGCTCTTCGAGGAACATGCAATATAGCCTTATTCTTGTCCTCCCAGACTTCATACACTCTCTTCAAAGAGTTAACCAAAGTACGTTTCTCTAAACTGGACAGATTTTCCTCAGCCCCCTTTTCTTTTTTTCTTTCTTTCTTTCTTTTTTCGTTCAGCCCCCTTTTCTTGGTCCTCCTTTTTACACTCAACATGGTGACAAGGCATGTCACCATGCTTCCCCCTCGCAGCTCGTATTCCACACTATTTCAGATGTACTTCTTCCACAAATCTCACAAGTGATGAAGTCAGAGGAAAGAGTCCTCAATGAAAAAAAAAAAAAAAGAGTCCTCAATGACTCTTTGCTCTAAGGATGAATCCTATACATACTGCGCAATTAGGGACTAATTAGGGACGACATAAAGTTCCATCTACCAGTGAATGTATCAGGCCTGCTTAACTATGACCCCGTGCCATCTAATCTGCCCCAGAAGCTGAAGTTGTGTGAGAGGCGAATTAAGTGATTTTTGACCCAATTTATTTAATGTATCTCTGTCTGGTTTAACTTTATCCCACACAATGGTAACAGATTCTGACTTTTCTAAGCCTGCTAAATATTTAAGGCATTTTTTTTGAGGGGGGAAAAAAGAGGGAAGATTGGATATTCAATACATGTATTTGTCTCCTTTTAATATTTGAACACAAAAATGGACCAAATAAACACAGCCTTTGTAACCTGCCCTGGGATATTATTTTCCTGGCAGTATCGACACCTGGATTTTGACCATAATTAATGACGTGAGGTCTTTAAGTCTCAATCCTCACCAAATTAAGTGTATCCCTCAATGAGAGATCCTTAATCAAGAAAACTTTCTATTAGATTATCTTCAGTTGCAGGTTTAATGGAGGAAGTAACAAAGAAAAGAGAAAATAGTATGTTGGGCTTGTTTCATGTTAGGATTTGTAATATTTGCTGTGCACAGATTGTGTGCCTGATACCAAGTGCTGTGTTGTTTGGCTCATGTAGGTTTTGCAGTAACGCGCAAATGCAATGACCGCTTGGTGCTTTTGAAGTTGGAAAGTTGAGTCTCCGTTAACACGGCTAATAGGGGCGGAGATGGTCTGGGACTTGACCAGGTCATTCACATCCGGGCTCTTCATGAGGCCTGCTTTCTTGACTGGGTGCTTGGACATGTCAGTGACTAGACTGATGAGCAAGAGCCGGATTCTTCATTTTCAGGCCCTTGTCACTCTCTGTACTTCACCTTTAGGTTCTCAAACACATCAAAGTCTGTTTTGCCTTGAGGGTCTTTGCATTTGCTTGTGTCTGGTTTGGAACCACGCTTCCTTCACTCTACATTATTGGTCATTTATTATCCTTATGGCCTCAAGTGAAATATCTTCACCTCTGACAGGCCATCCCTCACCATTCAACATAAAGTAGGTTTCTCCTCCCCTAATCTACCGGCATTCACATTTCACCATTTCGCGATTATTCACATTTCACAATTCCTTCCTACCCTTTATCAGTTTCCACAGTGCACATTGTGTATGGCATATGTGTTTATCTCCCTGCTTAATTAATGTCCGCCTCCTCCCCCTTGTAGGCCCCACTTAAATGGCGGCTCTATGAATACAGACACCATGTAGCTTTGTTTCAGGGACCCAATAAATTGTTAGATTGTTAGATAAATTAAGGCACAGTTCAGTACCGTGTCTAACATAGTGGGTTCAGCAAAACTGCAGTTATTGTTGTGTGTGTTTGTCTTTTTGGTAGGGATAGATCACCAAACCAAAGCGTGTCTACTTTTTAGTCCTATGAGTCCATAGTCACAAATTCCCTGAAAACTTAAAGTTGAGAGGAACGTCATTTCTCTCTAGGAGCTAAAGTTTCACATGAAAATGTAATGGATTGCAGTCAAAGTGGGTAGATCACTTCAAAGAGGTTGCAGACAAGTGAGACTCAACTGTAGCCTGAGTGAGGTCGCAACATTTCTAGAAGACAGCATCTGTTATTGACTGCATTATGCCCCCTAGAATTTATATGTGGAAATCCTCACCCCCAATACCTCAGAATGTGCCTGTGTTTGGAGACGGGACCTTAAAGAAGTGACTAAGTTAAAATGAGGCAGTTAGGATGGGCCCCCATCCAATCTGATTGATGTCTTTGTAAGAAAAGGAAATTTGGACACAGAAAGACATGGGGAGTATGTGTGCAAAAAGGAAAGAACATGCGAGGAGACAGGGAGAAGCTGGCCATCTCTAAGCCAAGGAGAAAGACGTTAGGAGAAACCAAATCTCCCAATGCCTGATACTGGATTTCTAGACTTCTGAACTGTGAAAAAATAAATTCCTCTTGTTTATTTATTTATTTATTTATTTATTTTAAAATTTTTTCTTTTAATTATTTATTTATTTATTTATTTATTTATTTATTTATTTATGATAGTCACAGAGAGAGAGAGAGAGGCAGAGACACAGGCAGAGGGAGAAGCAGGCTCCACGCACCGGGAGCCCGATGTGGGACCCGATCCCGGGTCCCCAGGATTGCGCCCTGGGCCAAAGACAGGCGCCAAACCACTGCGCCACCCAGGGATCCCCAAATTCCTCTTGTTTAAACCTTCCATTCCATGCTATTTTGTTACGCAGCCATAGCAGACGCACACAGCATCTAAGAATCAGAAGAACGTTGGACATTCAACAAGGAGATAAGATCGTCCCAAAGGAAAGCCTTGTCCCTTCCTGTTTAAGTATTGCTCAGGGAAGAAGCTCACGGATTTTATGTCTTCCCGTCTTGTTGGCAAGACTTTCTGGGACGATGGCGATGGCTGCTGACTGATCAGGGTGGGGGCTGCTGAGAGTCGTGGTGGCCGTGGCAATTCCCTAAAATAAGACCGCGATCAAGTTTGTACACAGATCCCTTTTGTGGAGGAATTCTCTGTAGTATATGATGCTGTTTGATAAGACTTACCCGCAGGAGACTTGCTTTCAGATTAGAAGCCGCTCCTCCCGTACCCTGCTGCTGCTTTGCCCATGAAGGCTGTATCACAATATTCTACATCTGTTTGTCACTTCAACAGTCCTCACGGCAATCTTCACCAGAAGGAGATTCTGTCCAAAGAAAACACTTTCTCTGTTTATCCGTTAGAAGCAGCTCCTCATCTGCGTAAATTTTATCATGAGATCCCAGCAACTTCGTCAAACCTTCAGGCCCCATTTCTAATTCTAGTTTTCCTGCTATTTCCAATACATCTGCAAGTGCTTCCTCCACTGAAGCCTTAAATCCCTTGAAGTCATCCATGAGGGTTGGTCTCAGCGCCTTCCAAATCGCCATTAATGTTATTTTGACCTCTTCCCATGAACCCAAGCGTTCTCAATGGCATCTAGAATGGTGAATCCTTTCCTAAAGGTTTTCAACGGATCTTCCCAGATCCATCAGGAGAGTCCCTGTCTATGGCGCCTGTCGCCTCATGAAACGTATTTCTTTCAATAGTAAGACTTTAGAGTTAAAATGACTCCTTGACCCATGAGCTACAGAATGGATGTTGTATATTAACAGCCATGAAAACAACATTCACCTGATTGTACATCTTTATTGGAGCTTTTGGGCGGCAGGTACATGGCCAATATGCAATTACAGTCTGAAAGAAATATTTTTTTGAGCAGCAGATCTCAACAGTGGCCTTCAAATATTTAGTAAACCATGTTATAAACATCTACACTGTCATCCAGACTTTGCTATCCCATTTATTGAGCACGGGCGTAACTGATTTAGCATGAATTCTGAAGGGCTCTAGAATTTTCAGAATGGTAAATGGGCATTGGCTTCACCTTCAAGTCACCTGCTGTGTTAGCCCCTTAACACGATAGTTAGCCCAGCCTTTGACGCCTTCAAGCCAGACATTAACTTCTCTCCAGTGAGGAAAGCCCTGGCTGGCGTCTTCTGTGGATACAAGGCTGTCTCGTCTACGTTGCAACTCTATTTCAGATACCGACCTTCGTGAATTATCTTGGCTGGTCTTCTGCGTGACCTACTGTGGCCTCTCCATCAGCACGTGCTACCTCACCTGGCACTTTTCTGCTCTGGACTTGACTTCTTCCTTAAACCTCGTGACCCACCGTCTGCCAGCTTCCCACTTTTCTTCACTCTTCATAGAACTGACGAGAGCTGGGGCCTTGCTCTGGATTAGGTTAACGGTGTAAGAGAACATTGTGGCTACTTTGGTTTTCTATGCAGACTTTCTCCGCACCAGCAATGAGTCTATTTCACGTTCTTATCATTCACATTTCACTGCAGTAGCGCTTTTCATTGCATTCATAAGGTGGCTACTAGGTGTAAACAGGCCTGGCTTTTAGCTGGTCTCAGTCTTTGACCTGCCTTCGTCACTAAGCTTAATTGTTCCTAGCTTCTTTTTTTGAAGTTTTATTTTATTATTATTTTTTTAATAACAAATTTATTTTTTATTGGTGTTCAATTTGCCAACGTACAGAATAACACCCAGTGCTCATGCTCGCCACCCAGTCACCCCCCCCCCCGCCCTCCTCCCCTTCCAGCACCCCTAACGAACGAGTCACCTTCAGAGTTAGGAGTCTTCCATGTTCGGTCTCCCTTTCTGATATTTCCATACTTCCCACTTATTTTTTCATTTAAAGGGAGAGAGGTAGTTGACTCTTTCTTTCAATTGAACAATTAGAGGCCATTGTTGGATTATTCATTAATTGGTCTAATTTTAATACTGTTGTGTCTTGGGAAATTGGGAGGCCTGAGAAGATGGAAAGAGACAGGGAAACTGCTGGTCAGTGATGCAGTCAGAGCACATACAACGTTTATTGAATAATGTCTCCATCTTATATGGGCATAGCTCATGGTGCCCCAAAACAATTACAATAGTAACTCCAAAGGTCCTTGATCACAGACCACCATAACAAATAAGATAATAATGGAAAAGTTTGAAATATTGTGAGAATGACCAAAATGTTACAAAGAGGGAAAGTGAGCAAATGCTGTCGGAAAAACAAAAAAATGGTGCCAATAGATTTGCTCCATGCAGGATTGCTACAAACCTTCAATCTGTAAAAAGTGCAATAACCTAGGAAGCACAATAAAGTGAAGCACAGTAAAGCAAGATGTGCCTGTACAATATTTTATTCATTTATCTGTCAGTGGATGCTTAAGTTGTTTCTGTGTCTTGGCTGTCGTAACTAATACTGCTATGAACACGGGGGTGCTGGTATCTTTTTGAGCTAGTGTCTGAATAGATTCCTAGGAAGAGGTATTATTGGGTCAAATGTAGTTTTATTTTTCATTTTTTTAAATGCCTTCCATATTGTTTTCCATGGCGGCTGTATCAATCCCAACAAACAGCATACGCGTGTTCTTTTTCTTCATATCCACACCAGGATTTGCTGTTACCTCTCGTCTTAATGATGGCCAGCCTAACAGGGCTGATGTGATATTTCATTGTATTTTTATTTTGCAATTTCCTTTTTAAAAAATATTTTATTGATTTTATTTATTTATTCATGAGAGACATAGAGAGAGAGGCAGAGACACAAGCAGAGGGAGAAGCAGGCTCCATGCAGGGAGCCCGATGTGGGACTCGATCCCAGGACCCCGGGGTCACACCCTGAGCCGAAGGCAGACGCCCAACCACTGAGCCCCTCAAGCACCCCTGCAATTTCCTAATGCCAAGTGATGTTGAGCATCTTTTTATTTACCTGCTTGGCCTTTTGTATATTTTCTTTAGAAAAATGTCTGTTCAGGTCCTTTGCCCATTTTTAATTGGATTATTTAGATTTTTTTGCCATTGAGTTGTATGAGTTCTTTACATGGATATTAATCCCTTATCAGATATATTGTTTTCAAATATTTCTTCTCAGTGCATAGGTTTGTCTTTTCACTTTGTTCATGGTTTCTTTTGCTGTGTTATTAGTTAGCCTTTTAGTTTGATATAGTTCCCCCTGTTTGCATTTGATTTTGTTGCTTGTGCTTTAGTTGTAATTTCTTTTAAAAAATTATTACCAAGAACCTGTCAAGGAGCTTTTTTTTTTCTTTTTTTTAAAATTTTTTTTATTCTAGGAGTTTCACTTCTAGGTCTTACATTTAAGTCTTTAATCTACTTTGAGATAATTTTTGTGAGTAGTATAAGATAGAGATCAAGTTTTGTTTTTGAACATGTGAATATCCGGTTTTCTCAGCAAAAAAGTGGATAAGAAAGAAGAGATTATGTTTTCCTCATCGTGTATTCTTGGATCTCTTGTCAAATATTAGGTGACTATACCTATGCTTGGGTTTAGTTCTGAGCTCTCGATGATTCTGTCCCATTGGTTTGTCTGTTTTTATGCCTGTGCCCTGCTGTTTTAACTTTAACTTCTGTAGCTTTCCAGTGTAGCTCAAAATCAGAAAATTTGATTCCTCCTGCTTTGTTCTTCTTTTTCGGAATATTTTCCAGGGTCTTTTATGATTCCATTAAAATTTTAGGAATATTTTTTTTCTTCTTTGGAAAAAACTGGCATTGGAATCTTGCCATTCAATCTATAGGTGGCTTTTAGTGGTATTAAAATTTTAACAATATGAACTCTTCTAATCATTAAACACAGGATACATTTCCACTTATTTGTGCCTTCTTCAATTTCTTTCATCAATATCTTATACTCTTCAGAATAGGGATTTTTCACCTCTTTGGTTAAATCTAGTCCTAAGTATTTTTGTTTTTGATGCTATTGTAAATAGGATTTTGACATCTTTATTTCTTTTTCAGAAAATTTACTGTTGGTGTATACAAATGCTACTTATTTTTACATATTAATTTTGTATTCTGAAACTTCACTGAATTTATTAATTATAACAGTTTTTTGTTATGAAAAAAGTTATTTTTTAAAGATTATTTATTTATTTATTCATAAGACACACACAGAGAGAAGCAGAGACACAGGCAGAGGGGGAAGTAGGCTCCATGCAGGGAGCCTGATGCGAGACTCGATCCCAGGACCCCAGGGTCATGCCCTGAGTCTAAGGCGGACACCCAACCGCTGAGCCACCCAGGCGTCCCATGTTATGACAAAAGTTATGAAAAGTCATGACATCTGCAAATACAGAAAATTTTATTCCTTCCTTTCCAATTTTGATTCCTTTTCTTTCTTTCTTCCTTCCCTTCTCTTCCTTTTCTTTCTCCCTCCCTCCCTCCCTAGCCCACCCTTCCTTCCTTCCTTCCTCCCTCCCTCCCTCCCTCCCTCCCTCCCTTCCTTCCTCCCTCCCTCCCTCCCTCCCTCCCTCCCTCCCTTCCTTCCTTACCCCCTTCCTTCCTTCCCTCCTTCCTTCCCTCCTTCCATTTGTTTATCTTGCTGAATGCTGCAGTTAGGCCTTCTAGTACTCTGTTGAATAGGGGTTGCAAGAATATACGTCGTCTCTTGTTCTGATCTTCAGCGAAAAGCTTTCAACCTTTCACCATTTAGTATAATGTTAGCTGTGAGATTGTCGTATATGGCTTTTACTATGTTGCGATATATTCCTTCTAGGCCCAATTTGTCAAGTGTTTTTATCATGAGTGAACATCGAATTTTGTCAAGTGCTTTTTTCTGCATTAAGATGATCATATGATTCTTTTCTTTCATCTGTTAACATGACACATCACATTGAATGGTTTGCATATGCTGAATCATCCTTGCATCTCAGGGATAAATCTCACTTGATCATGGGGAATGATCCTTTTTAATGTGCTGCTGAATGTGGTATGCTAGTATTTTGTTGAGAATTCCTGCATCTCTGTGTATCAGGGATATTGGCCTGTAGTTTTCTTTTCTGGTAGTGTCCTTAATTTGGCTTTGATATCAGGATAATGCTGGCCTTGGAAAATGAGTTTGGAAGTGTTCCCTCATCTTCTATTTTTTGGAATAGTTTGAGAAGGATTGGTGTAAATTCTTTAAGTTTGGTAAAATACACCAGCAAAACTATCTGGTCCTAAGTTTTTCTGCATTAAGAGATTTTTGATTCAATATCCTTACTAGTAGTTGATCTATTCAGATTTTCTGCAGCTTTCTGATTAAATCTTGATAGGTTGTATGTTTCTGAGTTGTCCAGTTTGTTGGGATACAGTTGTTCACAGTAGCCTTTTATGATCTTTCTATTTCTGTGATATCAGTTTTAATGTCTCCCTTTCATTTTTGATTTTATTGATTTGAGTCTTCTCTGTTTTTGCCTTGGATAGTCAAACTAAGGATTTGTCAATTTCATTTATCTTTTCAAAGAACCAACTTTTACTTTGGTTAATGTTTTATTTTTCTATTGTTTCTTTTGTCAATCTATTGTTTTTCTGTTCTCCATTTTATTTATTTCGGTTTTAGCCTTTGTTATTTCCTTCTTTCTGCTAACTTTCTTTTTTCTTTTTTTGGATTCAGGTTTTCTTTTTTCTTTTTCTTTTTCTTTTTTTTTTTTTTTTTTAGCCTCTTAGGGCATAGAGTTAGGTTGTTTATTTGGAATCTTTCTTGCTTCATGGTGTAGATGTTCATTGCTCTAATCTTCTTTCTTAGAACTACTTTTACTACATCCCATAAGTTCTGGTGTGTTGTGTTTCCATTTTCATTTGTCTCAAGAAAACTTTTTATTTTCCTTTTAATTTCTTCTTTGGTCCAATGATTTTTCAGGAGATTGTTGCCTAATTTTCACCTGTTCATGAATTTTCCATTTTTTTCCTTGTTATTGATTTTTAGTTTCATGCTACTATGGTCAGAGAAAATACTTGCTATGATTTTGATCTTCTTGAATTCGTTAAGACTTGCTTTGTGGCGTAACAGAGCATCTATCCTAGAAAATGCTCCATGTGTACTTGTGAAGAATGCTTATTCTACTGTTGTTGGATAGAATATTCTTTTTTAAAAAAATATTTTATTTATTCATGAGAGACCCAGAGAGAGAGAGAGAGGCAGAGACACAGGCAGAGGGAGAAGCAGGCTCCATGTGGGGAGCCCGACGTGGGACTCGATCCCGGGTCTCCAGGATCAGGCCCTGGGCCCAAGGCAGGCGCCCAGCCGCTGAGCCACCCAGGGATTCCCTGGATAGAATATTTTGTATATATCTGTTAGGTCCATTGTGCCATTCAAATCCACTTTTCTCCTTACTGATTCTATCTGAATGATCTACCCATTACTGGGAGTGGGGAATTAAAGTCCAAAACTATTCTTGTATTGTCATTTATTTCTCCTTTTAGCTCTGTTTTTGGTTTTGGGTTTTTTGTTTTGTTTTTGTTTTTGTTTTGTGTATTTAGGTAATAACCCAATGTCGGATACATAAATGTTTAAAATCATTATATCTCCCTGATGGTTTAGCCTTTTTATCATTATATAATAATCTCCTTTGTTTCCTTTTAACATTTTTAATATAAAGTCTATTTTGTCTGATAGAAATATAGCTACTCCTGTTTTGTTTTGTTGTTTGTTTGGTTGGCTGGTTTGATTACCAAACTGGAAATATCTTTTGGAAGATATTTATTACTGGAGATGTCTTTTTCCATCCCTTTACTGTGTGTCTTTAAGGCTAAAGTATGTCTCTTGTAGGCATCATATCTTTGGATCTTATATTTTTATCCAAGAATATGGATAAAAATGGTGGCTCAGCCATTCCATGTCTTTTTATTGGATAATTAAATCTATGTACATTTAAAGTAATTATTGATAGGTAAGGACCTACTATTGGCATTTTCTTATTTTTTTTTTTTTTGGTTGTTTTGTAGATCTGTTGTTCCTGTTTCTTATCGGGCTGTCTATTTTCATGGCAAACACACTTTTAGGCGGCCCTTGTGATTCCCCAACTGCTGTTCACACTTTTTTGAGATTCTTTACCCCAGAGTGTACATGGAACTTGTGGCTTGTTTCTAATCAACAGAAGATGGAAGAGGTGATAGGATATAAACAACTGCATGTATGTAGCATATTATACAACATTATAGGTTTGTTACATAAGATTTTAGCATTCATTTTGTTGGAGTCTCTTTTGCTAGCTTTGAGAAATTAATGAACTATGTTGGAAAACCTTATGACAGGGAAGTACAGGTGACTTCTAGAAGCTGAGGGCAGTCTCTGGCCAACTACCAACAAGGCACTGAAGTTCTCACTCCTCAGCTAAAGCACTGAATTGCACAAGAACCTGAATTGTGCCAATAACCTGAGTGAGCTTGGATGCAGATCCTTCCCCAGTCAAGCTTCAGATGAAACCAAAGTCCTGACTACTTTTTTCATTGCAGCCTTGTCAGACCCTAAGCAGAGGACCCGGATAAGATATGGTGATATTGTTATACAGCAACAGATAAGTAACATGCGTGGTTTCCCAAATAGGCTTCTTTCTATGGAAATCATTTACTGCTTAAACCAAAGTTAAAGTAATTTCTTATTGTAAATATGTAATCAAACATTCTGCATATGATTTTGTTCATATACATATTTGTTTACTAAAAAAATTGGGCTAATCATGTTATGATTATTGTTTTAGTTCATGTGTCTACTACTGTTTTCATTGTATATTAGTATATTACCATTTTGCTTTACACCAATCTGATAAGCTTAGTGGTTATAAATCTGCTTCTGAGAGGTAGATCTATTCTTCATGGAGTGACAAAACATGGCTTCATTTAGATAAATACTACTTTGAATGGGTTCTTTGGAGACTGCCACTGGCCTTCTGAATGGACCTCTTTTTTTTTTTTTACCACTAAGGACTGAGAAAACTGTATTATATTGATAGTTGTCTATCTATATTTACATGTCTTACATCTTTAAATATAAATACTTATATGCTCCTGGTGTTCTAGTCTACAGTCTCTATGAGAAATTTAAAGTTGGCCATCCTTGACTGTAATTTGGGCATTTAAACTAAAATGACCAAAAGTAGGGCTATTAGATGAGCCAAGCATTCCTATAATGGGGTAGTTAAAATAGTTGTTTAAATTCAGTGCATTGAAAAATAAATAAATAAATTCAGTGCATTGGCTAGTTTATAGATAAATAATTCAAATGATTACTTTTGTGAAGCTGTTACTTGACTCCTCAAAATCTAGCAGGACTTTCTAGTTAGTGATGAACAGGGCTGGGAAATATAAAACACACTTTTTCCTACATACTGTTTTCTTTTTGAGTGTGTGTGAGTGAGAAATTAAAACATGAGAGAATATAAAAACTAAGTATTAAATGCAATTTGTATTTTTGGGTTTTACTATTTGTTGATCAAGGGTCACTTAGTATTTGCTACTCAAGTCCTAGAGCATTGATTGAATACCTCTAATGTATAAAGCTGTGTCATATACTCTGAGACACACCAGGTAAGTGAGATGTGGCCACTGATAAATAATGAAAAGAAGTAAAAAGGGACCCATTTCTTTTTTAAAAAAATATTTATGTATTTATTTATTTCTGAGAGACACAGAGAGAAGCAGAGACATAGAAGGAGAAGCAGGCTCCTCACAGGGAGCCCAGCGTGGGACTCGATCCCCAGACCGGGATCATGCCCTGCGCCGAAGGCAGACACTCAACCACTGAGCCACCCAGGCGTCCCAAAAGGGACACATTCCTTCCTATGCCCTATATACATACTCCTTTAGAAATATTCTAAACATTTTAGTTTTTCACACAAGCACACATTCTCTTACCACATCTGTGTCTTTGCACTTGTTTTTTCCCCAGACATTGTCTTGGCTAGCTTTTTTTCCCATTCATCAAAACTAGCTCAGGTGGTCTTTTCTCAGGGATATCTTCCCTGACTATTCTTTTATCTACAACTAGATTAAGTACCCAATTCCATACCTTTAATCACCAAGGGATGTATATTTATATTGCCACACCACTTAGCAGGCTCCAAAGCAGTTTCTCCTTTTCTTCCTCTCTCTCTGTTCCCACACTAGCATTTTTCTCTCTATTGCAAACAGTAGTGTTTTGGTAAAAGGTTAATCGATGGCTACTCACAGGCCCCACACACATATCTGTGTCTGTGTATGTGGTGTATATTGTGTATGTGCATATATGCATAAATATATACAAATTCATGATTTATTAAGTATCTTACAGGCTTAAAGGTGGCATATAATTTAAAAATGATAAATTGGCAATGTTTCATTAAATTCTATACAACCATTGATTTTCAAATGATGCTTTCATTGATTTTTGCACAATTCTTGTATCCATAGCAACCTATGGTTATTATGATGTGGCCATTTTTTATGCTATTAAACACTTTCATGTTTAATTTGCATGACTGACATATTATCCATTGCTTCTTTAAGTCTAGACAATCAATAAAGCAACAAGTTTGGTCTTGATTTGTTGTGCTCTCTGATGTTCCTGGTGAAAATGCTCCTATCATGGCCAATTTCAAGTAATTAGTTCATGGCTAATTTTGTGAGCTACCTGAATGCAAAGTTGGGAAGAGGTGCTTTGTAGCTCAATATATGGTTTTTCTACTGTATAGATACAGTCGATCCATATGAGCACAAATAGTACAATATCCTAAAATAATTAGGAGTAATGAGTTCTGAGTATCTATTTTTGTTTCTAATATAATATATTAAATTATAAGTTATACAAGATACTTTTAAAAATAGTGGCTGGGGTCCCTGGGTGGCACAGTGGTTTGGCGCCTGCCTTTGGCCCAGGGTGTGATCCTGGAGACCCGGGATCGAGTCCCACATTGGGCTCCCGGTGCATGGAGCCTGCTTCTCCCTCTGCCTGTGTCTCTGCCGCCCCCCCCCCCGTGACTATCATAAATAAATAAAAATTTAAAAAAATAAAAAAAAATAAAAATAGTGGCTTGATGGGATGAGCACTGGGTGTTATGCTATACGTTGACAAATTGAACTCCAATAAAAAATTAATAAATATAAATAAATAAAAATAAAAATAGTGGCTATAGCTAGCAAATTTCCTGAAAATATAACAATCAACTCTTATGAGCTATTTCAATTTGAGGGCAAATGAGATAAATGTAAGGTAAAGGTTCAGGAATTGTGTTTGGAGATTCCACAGAGGCTAGAAGTTAATTTTGGAAGGGTATCTAAGAGAAAAATTAAAGTTATCAGTATTTCATAGATAACATTTCTTCTACATTTTCATGTTTGGTTCACAAAACACTTTCATATTTATAATGCCACAGACCTCATTATAAATACTCATGATAGTGAAAGAGCCAGTGTTATTAGAAATCCCTTTTATACAGGAACAAAGCAAAATTGGGGGGGGGGTTAACTTGTTTGTTGCACGTTGCTTTTATGTCTAACTCTCCTAATCTCTATGGGCAACATGAAGACACATGACATAATTCCTGTCCTACAAGAGATTTTCTGTCTTTTCAGGGGAAACACAGATAAGAAGAAGGAGCAGAAAGTAACTCATGGGGTCAAGGGTTAAGACAGAGCTGCCAGTATCGAAAAAGACGGTTGGCATGTGACGGTCAGCAGCAGACTGCCAGCGTGTGGGTCCCAGCCCCGCCGTTTACTAGTCCTCCATGAGAACACAGGCAGGTTATTTTCGCCTTCAGTGTTCCCTTTCCTTATCTGTAAAATGGATATCATATTAGCACCCATTCTAGAACTGAGTGTGCTTTTTTGTGAGTGTAGTGTAGAATAGTGCCTTGAACTTGAAAAAAATAGGCCTTTTCATTATTATTCTTATTATAAATCATTTCTTTATGTCTTTTAAATAAAATACTTAAAAATAACATGAATCTTACAACAAAATATACATGTTCTGCCAATGCTCAAATAGTTCTTTTCTGTTACATTTGAATTGTTCTTGTATTTAAAATTCTGGGTTTGGACTTGATGTTTCCATCATAGCAGGTGTGGGGAGAGGCAGTAATATGCTGCAGTGCTAACCCTTGGCTGTGATTGCAAACTACAGATGCTGCTTTTGGTTTAAAAGGCTTAGGTTGCACTACAAGAGTAAGAAACGATGGTGGGGATGGTAGAAATTGAGTGAATGGCTCCTAAAAGTGACTTTTGTGTCTTTCTTTCCTTTGGTGACATGATTTATGAATTCCTTTTAAGGGTTTGATATTTCTACTTTTTAAAAATTTTTATAAATTTATTTTTTTATTGGTGTTCAATTTGCCAACATATAGAATAACACCCAGGGCTCATCCCGTCAAGTGCCCACCTCAGTGCCTGTACAACTTATTTATAATAACTTTTATCCTCATTGCCAATAAATTTTTCTTTATTTTATCTTTTGCTATATTATTCTTACTTGGTTTTCCCTGTGAAAATAAGGAAGTTAGGGGCATATCAGGGAAAACAATTGGTCATGACATAGAAATCCCTGCCTAAGATCTTACTTGATAGGTTGCATAACGTCAAGGTAAAAGACAGCTTTTCATAAAAATCTATTTATTTCCAGTGTGAGGGCAGCTTATCTTTGGGCTTAGGAGATGACATTTCCAAAAAGTAAACACTTTTATTCTGTCCTTTACTATTCTGGATCATTCTTCCACTATAATATAGTTCTAATAGGTGAGGGATTTTTGCCTGCTTTGTTCACTGCTATTATCTTCAGCACCAAGTAAATACCTGGTGCATATTAGAAGCTCAATAAATATTTTTAAAACAAATTAGTCCCACCTGGATATTGAGTGGAAATTAGCTGTGTTACATGTGGACTGTTGGGAAACCACAAATGATATCCAGGCTAGTTAAAACGCATTAGAGTGCCCGCCTTACAATTCAGCGGATTTACGGCAGTTCTGAAAGGGCACAGCCAGGGATCCCATCTCTTTTTTTTTTTTTAAGATTTTATTTATTTATTCATGAGAGACATAGAGAAAGGGGCGGAGACCAGGCAGAGGGAAAAGCAGGCTCCCTGCAGGGAGCCCGACGTGGGACTCGATCCCGGGACTCCAGGATCAGGTCCTGGACTGAAGACGGCGCTAAACCGCTGAGCCACCGGGGCTGCCCAGGGATCCCATCTCTTACATGTAACCTGGGCACCTGCAATATGTAATCGTGCATCAAACACCTTAAATTATTTGAGCAACTAGGGAGGTGACATACATAGTAGTAACCCCGGGGCCAAGGGTATAACGGTAGAGCACAGTTATCATAAGCTTCATTGTTGTGACAAACATCAGATACGTTTGTACTAAGTCTGCGTTCTTTCCAGGCTTTCCAAGAAGATTCACATTGAAGCAAACGTGAGTCTGAGGTAGATGATAGTTGCTAAAAATAGTAATACTTATTGAGTGTTTTCAATATATGCCATCTCTGTCCTAAAATTGTACACTCTCACTATTTCACTTAATATTGACAAAACCTCTGTGCATTGGCTATTCTGATCATTTTGCCTTCTTGATGAGGAACTCAGGGGTATTTATGTTATTATTATACGTTTATGTCATTATTTGTTACTGTGGAGACTTTAAATCAATAATACAGCATCGATAGAAACATCAGAAAGACGGTGAGCTGTGGTGGAAAAAGTGGATGATTGGTAGAGAACTTTGGTTTAGCTAATTAATCTTGGTCATCTCACAAGTTACTCTGGGCCCCACTGCTTTCGTCTGTTAAATAGAGTAGTTTCCAAAATCCTCTAGTTTTTCTTTTTAGAAGTTGCTATGGTTCTTGTTTTGATTTTTTCCTTGATTTTCTCTTCCTATTCTCTTTTTTTCTTTCCCTCCCTTTTCTTTCTTTCTTCCTTTCCTTCCCTTCCCTTCTCTTCCCCTCCTCCTTCCCCTTCCCCTCCCCCTTCCCCTTTCCCTTTCCCTTTTATTTGCCCTTTCATCGTGATTCTGCTGAACTATGGGTCAAATGGGATTTGTGCCTGGACAGAGCCAAAATAATTTGGCGAATACTTCCTAAGGGAAACCATACTCCATAGTAAATTTCTCTTCCTGTGACCTCTATCAGAGTTTAAAGTTATTTCAGCTAAATTAAGGATTAACAGGGTTTTGTTGGATAGCTTGAGGCTCTCAGTACTAGCTAACTGTCATTAAGGGAGTCTGTGTTCCAGTTGCCACTAAATCTACATTTTTATTCATTCATTCATTCATTCATTCACTCATTCATTCATTCAGCCAGCCAGCCACATAATACTTAATGAAGTCTGCCGTTTGGAGTCAGTACCACAGCTGTTCACCATGACTGTCACTTTCTTTATGTCCAGGGAGCTACGGAACTGAAAGTAGGGCATTGTTGTATAAACAAACAAAAAAATCTAACAGCATGTTAAGTGCTAAATGAGCAGCAAGCACTAGTTATTGTGAGGATACGAGAACGCCTGCTGAATTCTAAGAGTCAGGAAAACCTTTATGGAGGAGAGGATATTTGAGTTGCATCCTGACAATTCTGAAAAGTACCCTCTTGATAAGTTGGTGATTTTCTGTCCCCGGTGACAGCACAACAGAAGATGACGGGAGAACACGGTATCTCGGGGGATAATCTTGCTCTCTAAGCTTCAAGTAACTTTATCCAGCCAGGCAAAGGCTGAAAGGCAGTATTTAATGTCAAGAGGGTCTGCTCATAATGTCCACATAAGAGATGAAAAATAACCACACGGGGTTCTCATGGAAGAGCTGGTGGCAAGTGGGAAAGCTTGCAGGAAGGGTGGGATGTGGATTGGATCTTAAGGAGACGAAAGGCTAGCAGAGTCTAGGTCAGGACACGGAGAATGCGAAGGCTGAAGGATATCCCACGTTGGGAAGTAAAGGGTATGGAGAGAGAACCAGCTCTTCAGTTGAAGTTGGGGGATACTGAGAAGACCAGAAAAGTTAGCTGCGAACAGCTAGATTTAATGTTGGAAGTGGGCGAGTTCAGATTTTGTGATCTCTTAAATGTCATACTAAGGCATTTGGCATCGATGAAGTCCAACAGTTGAATGGTTTAAATCAGAAGGCTGGATATGGCACCTTTTAGTTATATAATCTCAGTCATGTCTCTTAATATCTCTGAATTTTACCACCTATGAGGTAGGGATAATACCGCTTTCCTTACCTGTTTAAAATAATCCATTGAAATCATACACATACAAGCATAAGGTATTTTGTAGATTGTCGAATTCTGTGCAAATGAATAGCTACATGCATAGCCAACAAGTTCCAAGTAGAAAGACATGAGAAAACTGGAGGATGCAAATTGTCGGTATAATTCAAGACGGATTTGAGGAGGAGGAGATCAAAGTCAAGAAAACCGGTGGCGAGGGCCCTCGTTCAGCATGAAGGCCCGTACTCAGAATCGTTTGTGGCTGTTCTTGAGCTAAACTTGGTAGACGTGTGGTGTAGCCCACGGAATCTATGATGGTGTGCTCAGTCCTCCCCCACACACTTGCCTCCTTTTCACCTCGCTAATATGATCCAAGCCAAGGGTAATAGTTGGAGATATATTTTAAGATTTATTTATTTCTTTGAGAGAAAGTGACAGGTGTGTGGGTGAGTGGGGGTAGGGGCAGAGGAAGAGGGAGGGAGAGAGAGAGAGAGAGACTCTCAAGCACTCCCCGCTGACCTGGGGTCAGACAGGGGATTGGACCTCACGACCCTAAGATCACGATCTGAGCTGAAACCAGAAGTTTGATCCTTACCCGACTCAGTCACCCAGGTTCTCCTACTTGGAAATTTTTTGAAAATGGAATTTAAGAGCAAAAGGGTGACCTACGTTTATTTTAGCGTAGTTAAGGTTGAGAAACAAGATGATGAAGATAACCCTTCTCTTGCCAAGTATAAAGCTGATGTTTTAGAGTTTTTATCCTCGGGCTGAAATGCCGTGATGGCCCACCTCAGGAGTAAAATTATCGACTTTCTGCTATTCCGTCTTGAAGAACAAAGAATGGCTACCTACTCTTGCCAGAGGCAAGCCGTAAAAGGATGAAGGGCCGTGGGCATGAAAGAAAGGGAAAGGTTGTTGAAAGAAGGAAGGAACTGAGGGGCAAAAGATTCAAGCAGGAAGACACAAGACGAATATTTTCTGTCAACGAAGATAATGGCCATGAGATACATCCTGAGAGCCTAGATCGCACTGAAAGCTGCTCAGAAGGACACACCAAATTGACTGGAGAAGCCCATCAGAAGCGTATCTGCATCCCCATCTTCCTGAAAGCTCTCTGTGGGGCTGGCTCGCACAACCTTGGCCTGATACAGCAGTGAACTGTTATTCAGGTTTTTACGTATGTGCTTGGCTGGCCATCGTCGGGGGCCCTGACCCCACTCGTGGTTACTAGCACACAAATGTGTAGTTGTCCACTGTAGAAGGGAGAGGACAGACGGAGACGGTGAAGGGGACAAGTGAACCAGCTGATGGAAGACCGGTTTGGTCTTTGGCTTTACTGACCCTCCTTTCTGAGCTTACGAGGATAGGTGCTAGCTTGAGTATTTCCATTGCTGCTCCTCCTGTAGGACCTGGGAGTCTTAGGGTAAGGATTGCAGTAGCTGGGGCCATTGTGGGGGATGGGAAGCCACATCTTTTATAACCTACCCAAAATAATCTGTCCTCCCTGCCACTGTAATCCTTTTAAATACATAGAAGCATATACAAGCGAACATATAATATACTAGGCAAATGATTCATAATAATTTGTATTATTTATATGTTGTATCATCATTATGTTTATATTATATAATTTTGATATTTATTAAATTATATAGTCAATATATAAGTAATATTTATGTAAGTTTAAATATGTATTAAATTTTCTGTAAATTTATGTATTAAATTTTATTTAATTTAAATATGTATTAAATTTTATTTAATTTAAATGTGTTAAATTTTAATAATTTAAATAATTCATATATAATACATAATAACTATCTGACATATAATATGTATCATATTATATATGCAATAATATTATCTATATTATATATAAAGATAATAAATTAATAATATAATATAAATATATATAATATACATAATATAAATATAAATATACAAGACAACATATATACTAGGCAAATAATTTGTAATAATTTGTATTATTTATACATTATATGATCATTCTATATTTATATTATATAATTTAAATATTTATTAAATTATATAGTCAATGTATAAGTAATATTTATGTAAATGTAAATAATTTAAATTAAAATTTTAATTTAATTTAAATTTTAATTAAATAATTCATATATAAAACATAACTATATGCCATATAATATGTAGCATATTATATATATTATCTATATTATACATAAAGAATAAATTAATATAATATAAATATAAATGTATATAATATATAAATATAAATACATATAATATAAATATAAGTATATAAATATAAATATTATAATATTACATATATACATATATGTAAGTATACATGTATATATGTATATAATATATATTATCTATAACATATATAAATAATATATATTATATATATAAACATATTATCTATAATTTATATTTATCTATAATCATATATTACCTATAATTTATAATCACACAATATAATTATACGGTATCATGTGGACATATATTTGGTCACATTTATTGAATACCTATTTATGCTTCTCAGCCATTCATTGAACATTTACTCCTGCCACCCGGGCCTCGCCAGCCCGGGACAGAGGTGTTGCTGTCTCCCATTGTGCGATGGAGGGAAGAGAGGCGCAGGCAGCGGGGCTGTAAGCGTGTGCTGTAAGCTCGGAGGGCCAGCGGGAGGGCTCGGAACAGTCTCGCCCAGGGAAGAGTCCCCCTACCCTCCAGGTCGTGGTCACTAGGTGTTTGTGGAGGAGCGGGCTCCTCCTCTGTAAGTGATGACCACGTGCAGGCGTGTCGCCGGGTGGCCTGCGAGCCCGGGGGCAGCGACTCTCCGGCCTCTGGCCGCCCGCGGTGCCCGGCGCTGTGGACCTGTCCCCCCTTCCCAGAGGAGCCTCGGGCCTCCCCGCAGGTGCACCTGGGCCCGCACCCGCTCGGCCGGGGCCTGCCACCTGCAGCTGCGGTCGGTGAGCCCGGGCCCGAGCTTCCCAGGTCCCACCGAGGCAGCCCACGGCGGGGGACGGGCAGCCTCCAGAGGCCAGGAGAGCTTGGAAAGGGGGAGACGAAATCCGAGGGACCTGCCCCGGCCGCTGCAGCACCAAGGGCTTCTGAAGCCATAATGTGTAACCGGGGAGCGTAGCAAGCGGCGTGATATTTCTATATTGGTTCAATAAGCCTGGTATAAACCAGCAAAGCACTTAATTACTTCATTTATTCAATTTGTGACTTGTTACCGAATGCATT
Organism: Urocyon cinereoargenteus; assembly: GCA_032313775.1. Classification (NCBI taxonomy): domain Eukaryota; kingdom Metazoa; phylum Chordata; class Mammalia; order Carnivora; family Canidae; genus Urocyon; species Urocyon cinereoargenteus. The sequence continues at coordinate 731,603 of JAVLSZ010000020.1, forward strand.
CTGCGTCCGGGGCACTCAGGCACTGTCTATCGCCGTAGCCTTTAATGATCCCATTGCGCTACAATATAGGCCTGTTCTTTCCTTAATCAACTGCTGTTCTCTTTCCTTTCGGAACAATCTGGTTCTAATTTACAGTTTGCTGTCCCCTTGCCAAGACCGTCAAGGTTCCATTTTATTTAATTCCATGGCTGTTAATAAAACTTTTGCTCTTTGGGGCTGATGTTTTCAATCTCTAGAAAGAAACTTCTCTTTCTTTTTTTTTTTATTGCAAGGGCATAATTATGTTACGTGTGCAAGAATTTATAAAGACGGGACACCTGATAAGATATGGAGTAGTGTCGTTAAAAGAACTTACAACGGAGACCCTTGGGGGTTTGTGAGCGTGTGTACTCACGTCGGCCTACTCTAAACATAATGGCAAGCGGTCCACGTGAACAGTGGTCGCTATCTTACTCACATAACCAGCTCGAGTGTTGCTCAGGTTGGCGGTGAAGCGTCCGGAGGCGGGCTCCGGATGGACGATCGTAGGGAGGAAGAGAAGGGAAAGAATTAGGAAGATTGGAGCTGGGTGGGCTTGAAGTTCCTCTGGATGCCTCCAACCGGGGGGTGCCGAGGCCTCCCCCACCCCTTCCCCCTCCACCTCTTTCCCCACTTTGCACTCTCCCGTTTCTGGGAGACAGCAAAGGGTTGAGGGAGGACTTCTGGAAATCCTCGGGTACGTGGGGCACAACTAGCGGAAAGAAAAATTAAAAAGAGAAAAAGAGAAAAATTTTAATGGGAACCAGGTAGGTAGGAACATAGGAAGATGATCATAAGATGCAACTTTAGAGTCAGAGAGAGTGTCTGATGAGGGACTTCGGTTGTTGTAGACTCGAGGCGGACAGGCCTTCCTTCAGGCTGGGGTGCGGTGAGGTGTCGGCTCCTCATTGAAGGACGCCTGAGATGGGGGAGAAGGACGCCAAATTCAGTCACGGGCTGCAAGTGCTACGCGCCTGCTACGTGCGGTAAGGGCCGTGGTCGGCAGTTCCCTGCGGTCTGTAAAAGCATCGATACGCAAAGACGTTGACAGTGCCTTATACTGTTTAGGAATGGCCGATGCATTCTGTTTTCTTCTTTTAAATATAGAGTTTTATGTGGCCTTCACCAGAGAGCGTTTTGCAGATCCTGCTTTCATGGAGCTTATAGTCCCTTGTAGGCCACGGAGCCTTGCCCCCACTCAGATTAGCTCCAAATAATGCTTACCGAAATTTCCGTTGCTATTTTATCCCCCTCCACCAACTGTAACACTTTAAGCAACATTAATACTATTACTTTCTAATTTAAAAATCGCAGTAAAATTTTTTTTAAAAATTTAAAAAAAAATTTTTTTTAGTAAAATATTTCTTAGTTAATTTTCGTAATGCATTGAACACTTGGAGTGGATAAAGGAACAAGTGTAAGGAGGGCTCTAGGTTAACTTTCAAATGAGTACTCAGGGATTTTTTTTTAAAGATTTATTTATTTGAGAGAGAGAGAGAGTGAGCTTGCTCCTGTGAGCACGGGGAGGGGCGAGGGAGAGAAGACGGAGGACCCCAAGCAGACTCCCTGCTGAACACAGAGCCCAACATGGGGCTCGCTTCCGTGACCCCGAGATCATGACTTGAGCCAAAATCAAGAGCCGGGTGCTTCACAAACTGGGCCACGCAGGCGCCTGAAATGAGTATTCACGGATTTTTTTAAAAAGAGAAAGAGAGGGCAGCCCGGGGGGCTCAGTGGTTTAGCGCCGCCTTCAGCCCAGGGCGTGATCCTGGAGACCCGGGATCGAGTCCCGCGTCGGGCTCCCTGCATGGAGCCTGCTTATCCCTCTGCCTGGGTCTCTGCCTCTCTCTGTGTCTCTCATGAATAAATAAAAAAAAATCTTTAAAAAAAAATAAAAAATAAAAAAATAGAGAAAAATGAAATCTGAGACCCCTGGGATGTAGTTATTTAGCAAGAGAACATATTATTATTGTCACTGAAAATCAATTCATTATTTGGTCTGAGACAAAGTACATAAAGGAGAAATTTTTTTTTTCTTTCCCCTGTTCTTTCAAGGACACTCAAAGATGATTTGACTTCTTTAGTATATATTGTAGCTCTCCATAGGGAGGCCCAAACTAATATTTTCTTAGCTTTTTAAAATTTCCTTTAATTTTTTCCCACATTTTTTCTTGAATGGGAGCACCTTACTGCTTCCTATACCTCGTTACTCACCCAAAACAATAAATCATCTCTTGGAGGCAGAGGGAAGAAAAATCATGGTTATTTCATTTTCCCGCCTATCGATTTCCTATATACAGAACGTTTATGTATGAGTGCAGTTGTTGAGTATTTGTTAAATATACAAGTAAATGTTAAATAATCATATAAATAAATGCACATGACGTAGTGGATCTAATCACTATATGCTGTACCAGTGATGAGATGAGACACCCTTTGCCTTTTCTCTTCTGTCCCCTACACGAGCTCTGCAGGAAGGGAGGCGTGTGTTTCTTGAGCTACGGAACAGCAGAACGTCCGTGTGCGTCTTAGGGCCAGCTTTGAATTTCACCCTAAAGTGGAATCCTCACTTTTAAAGAGTCACCCGTATTTTGGAGAAATCTTCGTGACGGTGTCGTGAGAAGGGAGAGTCGGCCCAGAGTGGAGGGCAGAGGTCCCGTGGGGTCGCCTGAGCCCCGGGCCTGACTGCCTGTCTCCGTCTCCGGGCTGCACAGCAGACACGCTCACTTCATGTGTGTGCCCGTGAGAGAGAGACAGACAGAGACAGAGACAGAGAAAGAGACAGAGAGACAGAGACAGAGAGAGACAGAGATACAGAGAGACAGAGACAGAGAGAGAGAGACACACACAGAGACAGAGAGACAGAGACAGAGAAAGAGACAGAGAGAAAGAGAGACACAGAGAGACACAGAGAGGCGGAGACAGAGACAGAGAGAGACAGAGACAGAGAGAGACAGAAACAGAGACAGAGAGAGACACAGAAAGAGACAGAGACAGAGAGAGACAGAGAGACACAGAGAGATGGAGACAGAGAGACAGAGACACAGAGAGAGACACAGAGAGAGACAGAGAGACAGAGAGAGACAGAGACAGAGAGATAAAGAGAGACAGAGAGATAGAAACAGACATAGAGAGAGACACAGAGATACAGAGACAGAGATATAAAGAGAGAGACCAAGACAGAGAGAGACAGAGACACAGAGAGAGACCCAGGCAGGGGGAGAAGCAGGCTCCTGCAGGAGCCTGACACGGGACTCGATCCCAGACCCAGGGTCAGGCCTGAGCCCAGGCAGGTGCCCCACCGCTGGCCCCGGCACCCCGCATGCTCACTTTAGCAGGTCCTGCAGGTCGATGATGTAATAGTCACCCAGCGCTCAGTGCAGGTGTAGCGCCGGCACCGTGGGTGTGGACACGGGTGCAGAGGACCCCTCCCTGGGCCCACGGGCGCTAAGCTGCGGAGGCCAGGGCTCCGGGCCCATCTGCTGCCCTGCGTGGCCCCTCCCTGCCTCGGTGCTGCTCCTGTCCCGGGAACCGGTCCCTCCTCTTCCTCCTGAGCAGCAGGGCGGCGTAAGGAGGGCTCCTTCCAGCCATGCCCCCCCCCACCCGGGCAGGCGGCCCTCTGTGACGGCGATAGACGGCGAGGCCTCGCCGTGGGATCGGGCCTGTCAGAGGCTACGGAGCGGAGCAGACAGTGGCCACAGTCCTCCTTCCGTCTTTTCCACATAGAAGGTCCAAATAGGGTCGGATAAACGGAGGCCCTGCGCCCCCTTTCCATCTTGCCCCCCGAGCCGCCCGGAGTGCATCCCCCGGGGAAGCGGGACGCCCACCTGTGCGCGGGCCGGAAGGCAGAGGGCGGGGGCCTTGAGTAACTCATTCATTTGCCATCTCGCCCATTTACAAGTTTCCGGGACAAATCGCCATGACGCAGATTACTTTTAAGTCACATTCTCTATAGAACGGTGACATCAGAAAAGGTCGGGGCAGCTGCGCAGCCACCTGGTGACTTGCTCGGAGGCCTTGGCATGTTCGGGCCTGCGGGCGGCACCTGCCGGGAAGGCCCAGAGCATCTCCCGGATAGTGTCGCCCACCGAGAGGCGGTTCTGCCCCGTCCTTGGGGGGCCGAGTCGTTCGCCGCCGTGTGTCCTCAGGGGGTCCCCGGGCCAAGTGTGCGGCGAGCACCCGGCACGGGCACCCAGGCTTTCCTGGCGCTGTTCCCGCGTCAGGGACGGGAGGGGGGTCACTGTCCTGGACAGTCGTCACCGTCGGGCCGTGTCGGGAACGTGCTCCCAGTACTCGGGGTGCAGCCGCTTCTCTGGGCCCCTTAGAGGAGCCAGGACGGCAAGGGGGGCGGTGATGGCGGCAGCCCTGGAGCGGGCCAGCAGGTGCTCCTGGCACTTCCTCATTCCGCGGTGGCCCCGACGTTTCTAGGGCCCATTTTTCTGCGAAGGCAACGGGGAGGGCTTGTGAGCGAGCCGCCTCCTGGGCGTCCCGGCGGCCCAGCTGCACCCTGGGGGGCTTGGGGCCCGGGGCTCACCGGGGGCGGACGGGCTGAGCGGGGAACCAACCCGAAAGGGGGAGGCAGTCGGGCAAGGCCGCTCTCCCGCGACACCGGGCGGCTTGTCCCCTGCGGTGTGGGTGCCCACCGCCCCTGCACCCGGGAAGGACAGGGAGAGGAGGGGACGCAGGGATCCAGACCGAGGTGCATGCCAGGCGATGGCCGCAGACGCCCGCGTCAGCTCGGCCCGGTCCCCGACGGCCTGGCCCGGCCCGGGGGTGCCCAGCGCTCAGCAGCCAGGCCCCCGAGGGTCTGTCTGGAAAACGGCTGGTTTTAGGCAAAGCAGTGTTTTAATGCGAGAAGGGAGGACGTGACGAGACCACCAGGGTTAGACGTGCCCTCTGTGCCCGAGCGGGAGCGGGGCCCCCAAAGGGCGGCATGGGAGCCTCCGGGGGCGCGGCCCGATGGCAGACGGAGGGGCTGCCCGGGTGCTCGGACGGACGCCCTCGCCGCCCTGCATGCACCCGGCTCGCTGTCCCCCACGTCCTGGAACCAGCGGGGGCCCGTGTTCGTGGGGGATCGACTCACCTGCTCCACCCCTCGACCTTGCCGTGCATCGGCTGCGAAGAGGCGCGCCTCGGCCCCTGGAAGGGGGCCCTCTGCTCCCGGCTGCGGGGTGTCCCTCGACGGGAAGGCCTCAGGCAGGTGTCGGGCGTCCCCCCCCCAGGGGCAAACAGCTGGAAGGGGGTGGTCAGCGGGGCGAGGCGGGCCCTGAGCGCAGGCTGAGTGCAGGGTGTCCACGCACCCGGAGCTCATCTGGGTGTAGGGACGGTGGCCTCAAGGCTCGAGGCTCCCCGTTCCACGTGGCCGTTCAGGGGGCTGCAGCCTCGCCGACCCGCGCAGGGCACGGAACCCGACGGTCCAGTCCCGTCTGCTCTTGCCTGGGCCCGAGATGGGGCGAGAGACGGGCTGAGAGACGGGGCGCGATCCCAGCCGCCACCCCGGGCGCTTCCTGTGTCACCTGCACGTACATACTTGCACGTGCGGGACCACATGCCTGTGGAGCGACGGCTCGGCGCCGTGACCTCTGGGCCCGACCAGGCCCCGGCCCTGCGGGGAGGCGGGCGGGGGGGATGCTGAGACCCCGGCCACTGCCCTGGAGCTCAGGGACATGACCCCGCTGCTGCAGGAAGCCCCATGGCACTCAGAAGAGGGAAACTTCACTTACTCTGTTACAGTTTTTATGTAAAAAATGATAATTTTACACACAAATCTGAGTGTGCACTTAGAGGTCGGCAGCTGCAGAAGCTTGTGGTTCTTGCAGGGAGCCTGAACTTCTTATAGGCCATGGACATTTTTCTTCTCCCTCCCCTCCCTTCCCCCCTCCCTTCCCCTCCCCCCTCCCTTCCCCTCCCCTCCTGTCCTCTCCCCTCTTCTCCTCTCCCCTCCCCTCCTCTCCCCTCCTCTCCCCTCCCCTCCAATCCTCTCCTCTCCCCTCCCCGCCTCTCCTCTCCCCTCCCCTCCTACCCTCTCCCCTCCTCTCCCCTCCTCTCCCCTCCTCTTCCCTCCTCTAGTCTCCCCTCCTCTCTTCTCCCCTCCTCTCCTCTCTCCTCCTCTCCTCTCTCCTCCTCTCCTCTCCCCTCACCTCCTCTCTTCTCCCCTCCCTTCCCCTCCTCTCCCCTCCTCTCCTCTCCCCTCCCCCTCCTCTCCCCTCTCCTCCCCTATCCCCTCGTCTCCTCTCCCCTCCTCTCTCCCCTCCCCTCCCCTCTTCTCCTCTCCTATCTTCTCCTATCCCCTCCCCTCCCCTCTTCTCCTCGCCTCTCCCCTCCTCTCCCCTCCCCTCCTCTCCTTTCCTCCTCTCTTCTCTTCTTTCTCCATAGAAATTTCTGAACTTAGAAGACTTGGCTTCTTGGAGCACTGCAAGTCACGCATCCTCTTCAAGCTCAGTTTCTTGATGGAAAATGCAATCATCCTCCTTCCCAGACTAGAGGCCGACCTTTCCTGCTTCCTGCTTAGGGTAGTAAACAGGGACCTTCCTTTCACTCCTTCCTTGGCCCTTTCACATTCAGTAATTAGAAACCTCACTCCGAGTCTTGTTTGTGTCATTTCTCAGCCTGCTCTCCTCTCCTCCGTTCTGGGGCCGTGACCCCAGGTGACGTTATTATGACGCGGATTCCTTACAGGCATAAATACCTTCTCTAGCTTTTCCTTTTACCTTTGATTTTGTATCTTATTATCTGCTGCTGGTTGAATCCTCCCCCGGCACGGCTCTCGTCCTGTCCTTTTTCCCTGAAGCTCTCTAAATGGATTCCCCTGTGAATGGAATGAAGGCCACACTGCAAGTGCACCCAACACAGGAGTGTGCCCTGGTGTGTCTGATACCAGGTCGCCTAGGCTTTGGCAGTCAATGCCATTTCTCTGATGCTTCCTCATATTTAAATTCAGCTTTTGCATTTGGGCAAAGATACCAGAAATTAAGGCTGTGACCTTGCCGGCATATCATGTCAGAAGTCATTCGACATGGATTTGTTCCATTACTAAAAATGTTAACTTGCTGAAGGTGACATCTGCTGGGTCGCTCCGCTGCGGTGTCACTATATTCCTTTGTGCCCAGTAGGATCCTATGAGGACGCGATTTGAGAATACTTAAGTATCTTGTTATTTATCACACGCTCACCACTGATTTTAGCCTGATTTCCTGCCTGAATCAATTATTACTGTGGTGTTTGCCAAATGGTGATTTTCTATTTCAATCGTTCCTTGATCTACAGATACTAGTGAGAAATTTGTGGCGAAGAGAAGCTTATGATTTTCTAAGTATTTATCTATTTCTTTGTTCATTCATTGTATTTATATGGACACAGGAATTCTTATTTTATTCCTTGGATTATAATCTGTCACAATCATTTATTTTGTTGTTCAATTTTCCCAGATTTGGCCTTTGGGAGTTCCCTCCAGGTAGACTCCTGTATCTTTTTTTTTTTTTTGAAGTTATAATCACTTTTTTTAAAAGATTTATTTATTTATGATAGACACAGCGAGAGAGAGAGGCAGAGACACAGGAGGAGGGAGAAGCAGTCTCCATGCCAGGAGCCCGATGCGGGACTCGATCCTGGGTCTCCAGGATCACGCCCTGGGCCAAAGGCAGGTGCCAAACCGCTGAGCCACCCAGGGATCCCCTATAATCACATTTTTAATCAAGAAAATGTGAAAAAGATATGGGTACATTTTCTGTGATTTTATCCCAACACCACTGTTTAGTAGATCATTTAATATGAAACAACTGCACTGTGACCTATCTTGTTCCATTTTCCCATTAGATAGAAATACAACTTCAAGATGGCTTAAAAATAAAGAGATCAGTGTAAAATGTTTTAGCCATTTTGCTAAAATTAGCAAAATATGCCTTCTATTCCTAAAAGTAAACATTTCAAATATAAAAAGGTGTTTGCTATACTGCAAGCATGTGATCTCATTCCACATACAGCTCATTTCTAAAGAAGGTTAAAAAAACCTCCTTCCACGGGCTGTATTATGGAAGCTTCTGTATTCAAAGAATTACTTTGCAAGACTTCCCTACTTTTTAAAGCACTTCCATGTTTTCTGACACCACAAGGTATTTCAGGCTCGTCTTGTACTCTCCCTGCCCTAATCCCACAACCAGCTACCTCTCCAAGGACTCACAGTTTTCTGGTTTTGGGGGATGGCATTTGGAATCCAAGGTTTGGGCACTGGGTGGACTCCCTGGCCTCAGGGTATCACAGTATTAGTCCTCTGGAGAGTTCTCAAGGTCACAAGAAACGGCGAATGATTGAGGACCAGTTCCACGGTAAAGGAAGCCAAGGAAACACAACTAAATATAAAGTGATTTTTGCCTTGGGTCCTGGACCAAAAGAGAACATTAGTGGGACAACTGAAGAAATTTAAGTTGTATAGCTTAAATACTATTTATTGTATGTTGTATTATGATTTTATACATATTGACCTTCCTGTCATGGTCAAGTCAAAGTAACATGTTTATCTACACGTAATTGATTCTGAATATCACCCCACGCCTGTCCGGAAGGCTAAAATCAACAGTGCGAGAAACAACAGAGGTTGGCGGGGACGTGGCGCAAGGGGAACCGTCTGCACTGCTGGTGGGAATGTGAAGCGGGGCAGCCGCTCTGGAGAACAGTGTGGGGGGCTCAGAGAGTCCGAAACAGAGCTACCCCACGACCCAGCGGTCGCACTACCCAAGTATTCAAAGGGACACGTGCACCCCTTTATCCACAGCAGCAACATCGAGTGTCCATATATACAAACAAGTGTGAGCGCGATGGAATATTACTCAGCCATGAAAAAGGGTGAAATCTTGCCATTGGCAACAACATCAGTGGAGTAGAGAGTTTAACGCTACGCAAAATAAGTCAGAGAAAGACTAATACCATATGATTCCACTCATCTGTGGAATGTAAGAAACAAGAAAAACAGAGAAAAAGAGAGAGAGAAAGACCAAGAAACAGACTCAACTGTAGAGAACAAACTGATAGTTACCAGATGGGAGGGTTATGGGTGGTTGGTGGGTAGAGAAGGTGCTGGGGGTGGAGGGGGGCGCTTGCCATGAGCACAGGGTGACACACGGAACTGCGGGGTCCCTGTACTGCACACGTGCAACTAACGTGACATTACCTGGTGACTAACTGGAATTACAATCAGAACTTTATATGATCTCATTTATTTGGGGAATATAAGAAATAGTGAAAGGGAATAAAGGGGAAAGGAGAGAAAATAAGTGGGAAATATCAGGGAGGAAGACAGAACATGAGAGACTCCTGACTCTGGGAAACGAACTAGGGGGGGTGGGAGGGGAGGAGGGCAGGGGGTGGGGGTGACTGGGTGACGGGCACTGAGGGGGGCCCTTGATGGGATGAGCACTGGGTGTTATGCTATATGTTGGCAAATTGAACACCAATATAAAATAAATTCATAAAAAATTATAAATAAATAATAAATAAATAATAAATAAATAAATAAAAATAAAAACTTGAAGAAGATTCAGATCTGTGCAACTGAAGGGACCGATCTGAGTCAGGAGCAGGGTAATTTAGAGAGGACTTTACCATTTTAGGGATTTTTGAAATTATCATGTATATTAATAATATTAATATGTATACCAACAGTTATCTAATTCATCTCCTTTTTTTAAGAAAGACTTATTTATTTGAGAGAGAGCATGAGTGGAGGGGGGCAGAGGGAGAGGGACAAGCAGGCTCCTTGCTGAGCACGGAGCCCGATGTGGGGCTGGATCCCAGGACCTGAGCTGGCATCAAGAGTCGGACGCCCAACCGACTGAGCCACCCGGGCACCCCTGATGAATCTCCTCTGGATGCACATTTACATTGTTTCTGTTTTTCCATGAAGACATGTCTGTATTGAATATATTTGCTACAAACATTTTCAGACAGCTGAAAATCTCCTTGGGGCACATCTCTTGACGTGAGGTTAGTTGGATAACCTACGGCACAGCCCTAAGCGGCGTGAAGCCGTCGAACATTGTGCTACGGACCCGCATCTGGCGAACCGCAGCCTGTGGGTTCATCATTCGCGTCCGTCCATTGCGTAGTAGCGAAGGCCGCACGGATGCTGCGGTGCAGAGACAACGTGAGTGACGACAACTGGGACCGTACGGCTCACAAAGCCTAGAACATTTATTGTCTGGCCCTTTCTGGAGAACCTTTCCTCGCCCTGATGAAGATTATTGACACGCAGGCTGACGATATTGAGTGAAAAAGGGACACTTGTATTACGCATCCTATGTGTTACTTTAATATGTGATAATACAGTTTAGATCAAATATCCTGTTTATCCAAAATTATATGCGGGCAACAGACTCTGGAGTTCACCAAGGTGCATAAATAGTTCTTCTTTTTTTTTTTAACGTCCTTTTTATGATTCCCTGCAGTTTACATTTTCCCCAAAGGGTCGTGCGGATTGTTTTCACGTCTGTGCTTTGACTTCTCAGACCACTCTGTTCAGCCTTCTGCGCCCAAAACTGGTGAAACAGGACGGCAGAGATCGCGGGAGGCTTTGGGCGGCGCGTTCTCGCCTTTACGTAGGGTGGCCGTGAGCGGGTGGCCTTGGTGCAGGCTGCGTCCCAGCCTCCTGGCCACGGCGGGCCCCGCGCTCTCCTCTCGCTTGGGTGGCGGTTCTCGCAGCCGCCGGGACGCACGTCGTCTTCCCACGTCCCGTATGTGACCCCCTTCCCCCGACTGGCAGCCTGGCGTCCTGGGGGTCCTGCTGCGCCCCTCTCTCTGACCCATTCGTGCCCTCTGTGCCTTTGGGTGGCCCGCCTGACCGCGCCGGGCAACTCCGGCCTACACGCCGCGCACACGGGCCCGAGGCCGTCTCTCTGGGCGCCTGGGAGACCCCCGCGGGGTGGCCCGCGCTCAGCCTGGAGCAGAGCCACTGGGGCAAGTGGGGACGTGCGGGCTGCGGTCTGGCCTCCGTCACGGTTATGGGGCCGGGACCCATGGGTGATGGGCCCCAGGACTTCCCACTCCTGCCACCACCGGGCGGTTTCCACGTGCCTTCATGTCGGGGAGCCACGGTCCAGGGCTACAGGTGGGCCCGGGCTGTTCTGAGAGACGCCAGAGCCCCCGCTGCTGCTCGCCGCCCGCCGGCCTGGCTTTCCGGATCCCGTGACCAAACCTCGGTGCCCTGCTCTGGGGCTTTCTGCACCTGCTGCCGGCTCCCTGCTGTTGGGCTCCCGGGGGGCGGCCAGTCCCTGACGCTTCCCCGCGCAGCCCACCGTGCCCCAGAGTCCACCCGGGGCCGTCGGCGGTGCCCTTGCTCGGCTGGCCTGGCCTCCCCAGCGAGGCCTGGGCCCCCTGCAGCCCCGCCACCAGGCCCGGCTCGCAGTCCCTGTGCACCAAGGCCTGGTCCGTTGACAGAGCCGCAGGCTCACATGAAGTGTGTTAGGGCAAGTGGGTCCCATCCGGGATTCTTCGAGCAGAACCAGCCGCCTTGGAGCCGAGGCTTCCGCAGTGACGTGTGGAGCCGTGGTCGTGTGGCCGCCGGGGCTGTCGCCGGCCGGGCTGCCCCGTGGAGGGGCCCTGCTGGGGCCTTGGTGGGCCGCTGGGGGCCGCGGTGGGGGCAGCCTGCAGCGACCGCCCACTGCGGCGGAGGTGACCGGGCCTGCAGCCTGTGCACTGGGGCAGCCTGCAGCGACCACCTGCTGGGCGGGTGGTGACTGGGCCTGGGCCTGTGCAGTGGGGGCCACAGGCCCTGCGGTGCAGGGAGGAGCAGGTTGGAGGAAAAACCACAAAATCCTCTGGAGTATCAGTCTCAGAACTGGCACGGAAACCATTTCTGCCGTTTCTTTGTAGCCCAAGCAGATTGTAGCCGCGGCCCAGACCGTGGCCAGGAGCCCACTCCTGCCGTCGGAGGCCACGAAGGGTCCGGGCCACATGCACAGCACACGACCCGGTCCAGCGTACTCGGGTTCACAGCTGTCGTTCACGATGTACCTTTGACCTGGACTCTGATCTTTTCCCAGCACCGTCGCCCTCACCCTACTAATATCCCCGCTTTGCTCTGTACTCAGACCACTTCAGGGCCACGCGTCACCGTTCCTGTTGCAGCCCCGTCTGTCGCCTGACTTGTGCCCGGGTGGCCTGCTCCGGAGCACCCCTGGCACGTGTCCGGGAGCAAATGGACAAGCCTGTCCCTTGCAGGTCGTTGCATGACAACTGGGTGTGGCGAGGCAGGAAGCCACCTGCGCTCCCGGGGACAGCACACTGCGGGCTCTGAGTGGCCGAGCGGCCCATCAGACGACGCGCCGTCCTCGTTTCCTCGGCTGTCACACCTGCTTCCACTGTGCCCCATCAGTCGCCCTATTCTCTGCCGACCAGAGGAGCTCCCCACTGCTAAGGGGGGGCCTTCCTTAAAGGGCAGAGCCGCCAAGGTCCTGATATTCTGCAAAGAACATGAGATGTGAGAAGGGCATGAAAATCCTCAAGTAGGCTCTTGAGGTTTCTTTCCACCCTTGGGACTTTTTTCTTTTTCGGCCTTACTGCGTCTCTGATTTTCCTCTGCACCGATTCTGAATGAAACTCTCAGCGATTTTTGATTTTCTTTTTTCCTTGAACACAAGAATGGATTTTATGCAAGCGCTTGGGAGCTGGACCTTGCTGCTTCCAAGAAGTGACATAACCTGGCTTCTTTCTGGTCTTGGGGTCACTCCGGCCACAGGGCTTCCCTGGCCGTGGCCTCACTGAAGCTCAGCATCCGGGGTGTGGTTGACCAAGGGGAACAAGCCAGAGAACCTGCTTTGGGAGTGGGATGCACGGGAGGATGCAAGTGCGGGTCACGAAACTTGATGCCGAAAGTCGCTACTTTGGACACAGCCTGGCTCGTGGGGAGGTGGGGTTCGGCCGCTTGTAATGAGAATTTGATGCTCCTGGAAACTGAACAGAAGCATCTTTTGATTGAAGGTATGAGCCTTATCACAGTCATTTAGTGCCAGGCGTTCCCGTTTTTCACATTAACTCTTCAACCATCAAAAATTTCAGGGCCTTTTAAGAGAATCCTTATCCTTGTTTGAAAAACAAAAAATTTGGTGACTTTTTCTCTACATCCACATGAAGCAAAATAACGTAGCAACATCCCCTCACTCCCCCCTTTTTAAAACATCCGTCTTAGACGTTCTTTAGCTTGAAGGTCTGCTTTCCCTCTTTCTAGGTGAGGACGGAACTGTCCTCTGATGAAATCTCATTTTCCGTCTCGTATTCCGTCCTTCTCAAGGAAGAAAAAAAAAAAAGAAAAAGAAAAAAGGAATCTAGACATGATGCTGGAGACTTGAACTGTACATAGAAACCTTTTTGGGAAACAAACAAACAAACAAAAAAAAGATGTGTTTTGGACCTTAGTTAGAATCTTTCTTCCGATGGGCCCATAAATAAGCATTTTAGCCGCTGCAGATCCTTAGGAGATGACGAGCGTCAACAAAGGTTGAATCAGATATTTGAATTAAAGTCGGGGAAAAAGCATTCTATTTCTTGCTCCATTCAGAAATCAACTTTAGAAACGGCCCTATACATTTTCTCATTCAGTTTTTCCATTTATAAAATGGGTATCGGTTCAAGGGGAAAAAACTTTGTGAGTTGATTTCTGTTTCCGAAGCATAGATTCATCTCAAGTGTCCTTTTTAAGCAGCTTAGCGTACACTTCCCCACCAGAGAATATATTCAGAGAAATTAGTAAGTAGAGATTTGTATGTTGTTGTTGGGTTTTTTTTTTTTTTTTTGGTCTTTTAGTGGTTCTGATAAAAGATATTTTCAGTTCCAATCTTCTGCAGATCAGTGGGTTATATCATTCGGGAGTTTAGTTCTGATTTCTGAATTCTGTTGAATTTTGGTGCGGTCTTATTGAATATTTTTCTCTATTTGGCAATGATTCCCTCTAGAAAAACAAGCGATATTCAAAAGGGTCACTTCGGAAAAAAAATAAAATAAAATAAAAATAAAATAAAATAAATAAAATAAAATAAAATATAAAATAAAATAAATACAAATAAAATAAAATAAATAAAAAATAAAATTAAAAAATTAAAAAGGGTCACCTCGAAAAAATAAAAATAAATAAATAAATAAATAAATAAATAAATAAATAAAAATTTTTTAAAAAGGGTCACTTTGGTTTTCACCAAAATGACAGTAAAGGTCTTATCAATGCGTGCGAGGACGTCAAAACTTTGTCGACATATAATATGAGGAACGAGAGCAACCAATTGGGCGATTCAACAGCTCTCTTTTTTCTTTGTTCCTTGTGTATTTTTGGCGACGTGTTCGATCTGGGCGCTGAGACTTAAAAGTTAGCGGCAGGCCTGGGTAAGCTGGTGTCACCGTTAAGGCACGCGTTGCGTTGACCATTGCATTGCACTTGGCTTGTTAGGAAGGGCCGTGATTACGAGCTTCGCTGTGTAAAGACGCGCAGGCGAGACTCTAGAGTCAGACCCCAGAGGGTACCAACGAAGGTGACGCGTGTGATCTTACTAGTTACGAGCCTGGCTCCACGTGGAAACTCGACGAGCTGCCTTCAGCAAGACATCCCTGCTGTTCTGTGCTCTCACGTACTACATGCGACGAGCCATACAAGTGAGAGGTATTCTTTTTTTTTTTTTTTAATTTTTATTTATTTATGATAGTCACACAGAGAGAGAGAGAGAGAGAGAGAGAGAGAGGCAGAGACATAGGCAGAGGGAGAAGCAGGCTCCATGCACCGGGAGCCCGACGTGGGATTCAATCCCGGGTCTCCAGGATCGCGCCCTGGGCCAAAGGGAGGCGCCAAACCGCTGCGCCACCCAGGGATCCCCAAGTGAGAGGTATTAAATGCTCCATTTTTAATCTCGGTTCATTCGACACAAGGTATGCATGGAAAACTAACATTAAAAACAGTGTTCCTCGAGCCGCAAAAATGAAACAAGCAAAAAAAAAAAAAAAAACGGTGAAATAAAATGGTAGTGGCACCACGACTGCTACCTCAGATTCTCTCGGGCTCTCAGCACGCGGCTCTGTCATTCCTCTTCTGTGGAGAGGGCTCTGTCATTCCTCTTCGTCCCGCTGACGGCAAAACATTTGGCCTATTGTCAGCGAACCACGAGGAGCGCTGTCAGACTGGGAGGGCTCTGGCGTCTTAGCTTCCCAACCGTTGCAAGGGGTGGAGAGCCCTGAAGAGGCACCTGCTGTGCCCCAGCCTCTCTGGGGATGGGGGGTTGGGGACAGAGGCCCACCTGCAGCAGGTGGAGAAGCAGGGCCGCTCGGGCTGCTTGGGGATGGGGGGGGGGACACGGGTCCACCTGCACCAGGTGGAGAAGCAGGGCCGCTTGGGCTCCTTGGGGACAGGGGGACATGGGCCCACCTGCACCAGGTGGAGAAGCAGGGCCGCTCGGGTTGCTTGGGGATGGGGCGGGGACACGGGCCCACCTGCCCCAGGTGGAGAAGCAGGGCCGCTCGGGCTCCTTGGGGACGGGGGGACATGGGCCCACCTGCAGCAGGTGGAGAAGCAGGGCCGCTCGGGCTCCTTGGGGACGGGGGGACACAGGCCCACCTGCAGGAGGTGGAGAAGCAGGGCCGCTCGGGCTCCTTGGGGACGGGGGGACACAGGCCCACCTGCAGGAGGTAGAGAAGCAGGGCCGCTCGGGCTCCTTGGGGACGGGGGGACACAGGCCCACCTGCAGGAGGTGGAGAAGCAGGGCCGCTCGGGCTCCTTGGGGACGGGGGGACACAGGCCCACCTGCAGGAGGTGGAGAAGCAGGGCCGCTCGGGCTCCTTGGGGACGGGGGGACACAGGCCCACCTGCAGGAGGTGGAGAAGCAGGGCCGCTCGGGCTCCTTGGGGACGGGGGGACACAGGCCCACCTGCAGGAGGTGGAGAAGCAGGGCCGCTCGGGCTCCTTGGGGACGGGGGGCCCCGGGCCCACCTGCAGCGGATGGGCAGTTAGGGGAGGTAACGTGTGTGAGTTCCAGGCCGAGGCTGTGAAAGCCCCTGTGCCGCTCCAGTCTGTCGTCGGCTGCCAGGGAGCAGGACGGGGACTCGCCCGCAGTGAAGGAGCTTCGAGAAACCGAGGTCTCTGGTAGCCCAGGGCCCCGCGTCCCACCCGGAGCCGTTCTCCAGCACCTCTCTACGCCGTTGCATATTTTTGAGGTGGAGGAAGTGAACCTTTCTTACGTTATTAATTTGCTGACATTTCCAGCGAATTAATGTGAAGCACGGCACACGCCAGTGAACCCCGAGTAATTTCTGCGGATTGGACGATCTCTTCCCCGTTGGGCCTCATATTGGGGCGTCTCAGTGGTATTGGTTTCTCGACGCAGCCCTACTTCCTCCTGGACTTTTAGCATTCGTCTTCCTTCTTTCCTTATTTTCTGCCGCCGCCGAATTCCAAAGCTTGTCAGGGTCTTACCGGGGTCGGGATGATGGAGTGTGGAAGTCAGCGAGGGGGAGGGCGGGGGCAGGACAGTCAGAGCCGCGGACCCAGAGGGCGGAGCACGGTCTGGACATAAGCCCCAAGGGACGGGCGCCGTGCTGTGCTTAGAGCCTGCGGACTGTTCCAGAAGCTTGAGATGCCGGAGGGTGTAGATGGAGAATGAAGGACCAGGGGCAGCTCCGTAAGGCTGGAAAGGCAACAGGGTTGTCTGGTTGGAGTCGGGGGACGTGGGTCAAGAGCCAGCTGAGGGGGCTGAGCCTGCGGGTGGAGGCTCTGGGCGACGGGGTCCCACGCGGCCCGGAGCAGTCGGGTGCAGTCGAGTCTAGAAATGACGTTGTGGCTGTTCCTGCGCCGCTGGCCCGGCCTTGCTGGCGGCCCTGGGAGCCGGGCCGGGACCCCGAGGGGGAGTCGGGCTGAGCCGCGAGGCGACCAGAGCTCTGCAGGCACAGACGACAGTTAGTGCACCGTGGATGGGGGCGCCCGCACGTCTGCACACCCGCGTGGGGCCCTCGGTCCCGTTCTGTGGCTCACACGGTGGGGTGCAGGCCGCGGCCTCCCGGCCTCCGTGGCAGGGCTGCTACCGTTTGCCTGTAGCCTACGCACCTCGTGGGACACCCGGGGGGAGTCTCCGCCGTGGGGGGTCACGCTCACCACCGCGTGGCCCTGCGGATTCTGGGGTCCCCGCCTTGGAGAGGCCGGGCCCACGGGCTGCGGGGCCTCTGTGTCTCTCGGCTCTGGGGGGGCCCGGCGTCCTTCCGACAGCTCCGCTGGCCCTTCCACGCCTGGGCCTCGGCCTGGCCGCCTCCTTGGCAGCCGCGGCTGGGGATGCACACACTTGGCGGCTGGGAGCCCGTGGCCGCAGGCCCTTGTCCCCTCCTGTGATGCCTCTGACCCCGAGGGGAGCCTCAGTGTCTGGGGGCAGCTGCCCGGACACCCCCAGCCGGTTCTCGGGCCCACTCGCTGGGCCCGGGCCAGCCCCGCCCTGGGCCCGTCTCTATGCCCGCCCGACGCTGGGCTCCTCACCTTCCCCTTCGCCTCCAACATCTGCGCTTCCCTGGCTCCTGTTGGCACAGCTGCAGGCCCGGCTTGGTCCACACACCGGGGCCATGGGGGGCCCGGGACAAGCCGCCGGCCGGGGCAGTGGGGAGCACTGGGCTCCGGCCTCGGGGCTCCTAGGCCGCACTGGGAGCCCCGATTCACCCCAGGCCCCTGTGGCCACGCAGGTCGCCTGCAGCCACGCAGTCCCCGTGCCAGCAGAGGGGAGCAGCAGCGCAGGGACGCCCAGCGCGGGCGGGAAGGCAGCCCGCCACACCCCGGCCGGCCCCGAGGACGAGGAGGTGCTGCAGATGGCCCGGCGATGGCCCGGGAGCCCCAAAGGTGTCCCCCGACGCCTGCAGACGCCCCTCCCGGGCCCGCCGGCCGCTCTGCCCCGCAGGTAGCTCCCCGCCCGCACCCGCGCTGCTGGACCAGCCGCCCAGACGTGCCGCCCTTGCCATGTGTTGCCCCCACAGTGCACCAGCGGGTCCCGCACAGGGACTCCTACCCTCTGCCCGGCATCTCCGAACTCCGCACGGCTGGCCGCCCCTCCCACAGCCTAGGATTCGGACTCTTCGTGGCTTTTACTTTTAACCTTGCGCATTGGGCACGGTGAATCCTCCTCAGCTACAGCTACAGGCTGGGTTTGCAGACCCTGACACCCCCGCGCGGTCCTGGAGACCCGGGCGTGGATACGGTTGGTCCTGGGAGGGAGCATACGAATTCCCAGGCCAGGAACTGGGGGCAAAGCTCTCCGGGCAGAGGGAGCAGCGTCTGCGGAGGCTCAGTGGCGGGAGAACGCACAGTAGGTCTATGGCATCGTGTTTGCAGACTCCTCCTGACTGTGACACTTGCTTACACACAGGTTTTTCATCATGATGTGGCGCACGTGGAACTGGGGGAGGGAATCTAGCAAATAGCACTCAGATGTGCTTCTCTTCTCCCATTTCATTAAAATAAAATGCTGATCTTGACCAACTAAATTGTTTTCACACTTCACTAAAATCCATTAGAGAGCTTGAAAGTACAAAAGCAATGCTTTGGGGTCTAGGCTGGGTGGAGCCGAGGGTGTGAGGAGTAGTTTGATGCAAGATGAAACTGGAAAGGAAAGCGAAAGCAGCCCCTCGGTGGCTGGTCTGCTGTGTAAGCTCGTCCATCATTAACCTAAACGTCGCCAAAAGGCACCAAAGCGTTTAGATAGGGGACACCTGGGGGTGCGACCTGAGCAGGTGCGCATAATATTCCTGCTGAAGACTGATTTGTGGGGGTCAAGACTGGGTGTGGAAGACAGATGTGTTTTTCTGTTTGCTTTTGGGGTTTTTTTTTTCTTTTCTAAGTGAGAAATGATGGTGACTGGAATAGAAGAAATGGGTGCGTTTCTGGAAAATCACAAACTACCAGAACTGTGACTGGAATAGAAGAGGATAAAGGTGGTGGAGCAGTGGACACTAGGAAGCTATTGAAAGGACAGAATTTGTGGGATTTACAAAATCCTACAGGGGAGATAGTACTCAGCGAGAGGAGGAGGCTCTGCAGCAACAGGTACTGCTTCGAGGACCAAAGACGTGCGTCACATCTTGAGTCATGGAGCTTCTTGGTCTCCACGGCAACGTCTGCTTTGAACATGGCGGGACTGTAGGGCTGGTGAGTGTGGACGCTGAGCAGGACTGTGTCCAAACAGCGGTGTGGCCTTGAGTAGGAATTTGCCCCCTCCGAGTCTTCGTTCCTCACCCTAAAGTAGAGGTAACAGTTGTTCCGACCTCGTGGCGTTCTGAGCAGGACGTAAAAGAAAACCTGAGCATCGGCCAGGGTAGCCCTTTCCTCCAAAGTAGGTAAGATGGGCTCAGCTCACCCCTCCGTGCCCTAGGAAAGGCCCAGGCCCTCCACCCAACTGTCCGAAATTTGCCGTGCGTAATGGAGAGTCTCCCGGCCGTAAGTTGCCGAAGCTTCCGCTTCGGTTGAGTTTACTCTGCAGATCGACGTGCCAATCCTCACATGGGACGGTTCCATTCTGCGTCACCACAGATACAGAGCTCTACTTGCCTCATTTTCCAGAAAAAAAAAATAATAATCAGAAACACACAATTCCTTTGTGCATAGGACAAATTGTGACAGGTTTGAGGAGATGGGAAAGACCGGACTTAAATACAAACGATGTAATGGCACCATAGTAGCCAGCCCTTGCCACAAAACACCCCTTGGACATTTTTTTGAATTTATTTATTCATGATAGACACAGAGAGAGAGAGAGAGAGGCAAAGACACAGGCCGAGGGAGAAGCAGGCTCCATGCAGGGAGCCCGACGTGGGACTCAATCCCGGGTTCAGGATCGCGCCCTGGGCCAAAGGCAAGCGCCAAACCATTGAGACACTCAGGGATTCCCCCTCCTTGGACATTTTTACAGTGGATTCTAGTTTCCTTCCTTATCTTTCCACCCTCCCTACTAACTTCCGTGCAATCTCAGAAAGGAAATCATAAAAAAGGAAGAAGGCTGACCAGTTCTTTCCATTTTGTAAGGCAAAATTTTATAACTTAGTATTTAGGCTCCCTTTGTAGCTCAGAACCTGCTGAAGCTTTGAAAAGGCCACTTGCCAATAAATAAATGAATGAATGAATGAATGAATGAATAAATAAATAAGCAAGCCACTTGCCACGCCATGTAACTGAAAGTGGTGTGAACTCTCTCAGAAACACACAGGCCGAGCATGGCAGAGGGGGCTCACCCAGGGAAATTGGGCAGCCAGAAAGTAATGAAGGTCCACTTGCGGGAAGAATAGGCTCCTCTTTCCTTTGCCTTCCCTGCTCTGTATCATTCCTTGGTTAGAACACTTACCAGTTTGTGTTGACACTTTTATTTATCTTTATTTTATTTTATTTTTTAAGAGAGGGCAGAGAGAGAAGGAACGAGAGAATCATAAGCAGGCCCAGCACAGAGGGGGGCTCGATCTCATGACCCTGGGATCATGACCTGAGCTGGAATCGGGAGTCGGACGCTTAACCAATTGAACCCCCCACATGTTGGCACTTTCTAATTGGGGAGAAATGCCTAATATTTGCCAAGCACACTACTCCGTGGTTTATATCTGTTGACTCTTTCATACTCATAACACAGTCGGCAAGATAAGTATTATTGTCATTTTTTTCCTTGAGTAGACAGGAATTATGGAATTTAACCGTTTTAGCCAGAGTGACGTAGCCAGGTAAATACCCACGTAATTCAATTGTATCTCTGTTTGTCCAACTAGACAGTGGACTTTTGTGAAGGCAGGAACCAGGTTGTCTTAATACGTGGCGTTGAAGTCCTCTAGTAAGTTGTAGGGCCCCGATAATTGTTTGGATTGAATGAACACTTCACAAAAGATGAGAGGAAAACCCAGTTTCCTGACAATTAAATAAAAGGTTCGCGTATATGAACGTATTTTTTTTTCATGATCCAACTGAGAGATCATGAGGTAGGAGAGATAAGAGCTTGAAAGCAACTTCTTTTCCAGGTACATCCCCTTATCTTAGAGAAGTTTGACTTTCCTACCCCAAAGGGATCAAAATAGGGAATGAGGTATGGCCACCCTCTTGAGCCACTGAATATATTCTGTAAGTTAATGTTTCCATCCAACTATGTCACTGACTATGACTACTCTTCATTTCATCATTACCATCTAGCAACTAGGATCGCTAACATCCTGGTTTGCTCGTCTTCAGGTCCCAGACCTGAATTATGTACTGCACAGCGTGAATCATCCCGCCTGTTCCTACAGAGAATACCACTTTGTCTTTCAGACTATGCAGCAAAGCCAACCTTCCTTCTGCCGCTACAGGAACGGGCGGGAAGGAAAGCACAGTAGAGTCCGCTCTGCCCACCGCCGGGGTTGCAGTTTCCTCCCTGGGATGGTAGTGGCCTGACCTATGGCCACCCCTGGGTGTGCAGGGCTCTAACCCTGGACCATTGTAATCAGAGACAATGGCCTTGCCGTTGCATCACTGTGGACAAGTCATGCTCCCCCTGGGAGCCCCAGTTACCGCGCCGTAGACACGGGGGCGGTTCTTTCAGAAAGTAAGAGTTCACCATCCTGTCCAAACAGGCTCACGTACAGCTTCTGAAATGCTATTTTCCCTTCTACTGCTACACCGGGTTGTGGTCTTGGCTGTCTACTGACGTGGAAACCAAAGCAACCAAAGCATAAGGCAACACCTCACCCACCTGGAATTTAATTGTTCTGAAGCTTCAGGACTCTGGGACAAGGCCAGGGAAAGCTGCTGCCGGGAAGTAAGATTCCGAATCACCGCAGGCCCCATGCCTGATACGTATCACCTGTTACTCCTGCTTAGTTAAGTCCATCGGATCATTCATCTCATCTCTATGACACCCACGTCCCACCATCCAAGGGATGCGTTCTCTCCCGAGTCAGGTTCGATTTTGGGTCTGTACAAAGAAGCCGGCACATTCCCTCCCACCTTTGTGTTTACTTTCAACATACAGTCACCCTAGAACGAGGTTAAAAACGTATACACATCTTTGTCATTTGAGTTCACCCGGGCTGTCTCCCATGGCTTGCTCCCTCCATACCTCGTGCTTGACGTTTGGTTCCTGCACCCCGTCCTCACCTCGGCTCTATGACTTCAACTCTTTGGCTCTATAACACCAACATTTGGTCAGACCCATTGATTGAGGTCCAAGTTGGTTTCTGATCTAAAATTTAGATCACTCTCCTAAGCTTTACCGGGGCGCTCCCCAGAACCCAACATGTGGCCATCACCCCCTGATGACTGTGGGTTCCCGGTGTCCCCCTCACTGTGCCAGAACTACATCCCTCATCAGAGTGCACAGTTACGGGCTGGGGAGACCGCACCACCAGACAGTGAGGGGAGCGAGCGTGGAACATAACAAGCAGGAGAGAACGGAACTAACGAAAGCATGGACTGAGGTACAGGATGTGGGGGAACTGAAAGGACTCCACGTAAGAGATCGGGAGACCTGGGGTCGGTCACTGCTTATGTCCCTTTCATCAAGTCACACCAGTCCTCTCTTGACGTCAGTGTCCTTATCTGTAATTGAGAAAGCTGGACAAACTCTCAAGTCCCACTTAATTCTGACTTTCCGTCATTCTAAGGGCAATAGGAAACATACAGTTCTGAGGGCCTCGCGGAGATCATTTTATTGCAGCAAAGTGTGATAATTAATATTCACGATGATGACTCTGGGTCATCAAGGAAAATTACATTATGTCCAATGGACTTTTAAGGAAGGCCTCATAAAGTTTAGTGTATTTCGGAAGGATTTTCTGTCAGAATGTTGAGTGAAAAAGGGTATATACTGTATTGCCTCCTGTTGTACTGAAAACACACCATCCAAAATCACCAAAATTTGAAGATTCCATGGAGTGAAGCTTTAGTGTATCTGAAAAGCTCTGATCAAAAGAACTGTTTCACACTAGAGTGTTTACCAATAGCAGGAAGGGTTTCCAAATTAAATATGACTTAGATGATTATTATGGAAGCAATTAGGTTTGCTCCCTCATTATTACTTGTTTTAAGTTTTATTTTTTTTATTTTTTATTTTTTTTGTTTTAAGTTTTAATATGTGAACCCCATGTCCTATTGTGTTCCTCCATAAAACACGACCATCTGACTTAGTCTCTTCTACTGATTTTTACATTGATCTTATCACTTACATTTCAGGAAGTAGACTTTTCCTTTCTTGGTGTTGTTCATATATTTGTGTTCTTTGACCTGTGTTGGCTACTATTCCATTGCTGACAGAAAAGCTTAAAATGCTCAGATTACTTCTTACAATTTCTACTCATTCACCGTCAACTTGGTGCTCGCCCGCGCTGCAAATATTGCTCCGTAGTGATTGGTCCTTGGTGACTTGGTCCCCCCACCACTTAGCATCCCGAGGACATAGATGGCTTCGCGGCCATCGGAGAGCCGGAGGGATGTGTTTGCTTTCTAAAGTGACAAAGTGGGCTTTCTCGGAAGCCTGTGGGCTGCTCTCCACGCTTACCGTTGACTAGAGTCGGAGCCTGTTTTCAACCACCAAATGCCAACTCATGTCGGTAGCAATCCTCGCCTTAAATCTCTTCAAAAGCATTGAAGGATTTTTCAGCCTTTTTGTCAATCTTTATGTATTTGGGCTTTCAAAGGAAACCGTGGTGATACATTCCTGAAGTTGGGTTGTGGTTGCCTGAATATTGCAAAACCGGTGACTTCTCCCGCTAATATGTGAGTCTCAAGAGGAGAACAAATAGGATACATCACATCCCGAACTGGTCCCCTAATTATAAGGAAGCATGATGCGGGGGAAAGTGAGAAGTCGTTGCTGCAGTGCGGATGACGGGAATGGCATTTGCCTTTCAGGAACGTAGAAGCGGCCTTTCCCTCAGCCAGGGCTGGCGCTGTGCTCGGCGCGCTGTGTCGCTGCAGCAGAGTCACTTACCCTTCACCGTCTTTAGGTTTTCTGGGATATAAAATGATGTACAAACTCGATGACCTCTGTTGGCCCACTTGGCCCTTTCACCCTCTGATTTGCTAGTGATCCACGAGATGAAGGTCACTTTCCTTTTGCCGAGTGTTGCAGAAAACCAGTTCGGAGTGTTGGAGCCACTCCTAAGGAATTAGCGTCTCAGTGTCGCCCAGGCAAGCCTGCAGGGACCTGGGGGTTCGGAAGCTGAAGTGTCCTTCCATCTACCTGACGGATCCCCTGGAACTTGGTGCGAGGGTTAGAGTACAGTCGTTATTTTGTCAGAAGTTTTATTTTTCTTTTTTATTAAAAATGGTCTGATTAGCATTCTCAAGGATTTCTGAGCCTCCAGAAATAACTATTTGCACACGAATTATTGATTTCAGGGTAAGCTCTCTGAATTCGCAGGAAATAACTGCTCAGCTTATTTACTGTGCTGATTGCTTTGCTTTAAAAAGTACAAAAAGTACAAAAAAGCAATGGAATCAGGAGGAGGAGAATGAAGAACATATGTACTGCTGTACAACATGAAATATACAGTCAAAAGTATGATTTTGAAGAATCTGGAAAGAAACAAACAAATGCTCAAAATATTAACCAAAATTATCTAGGCAAAGGAATTTGTAATAGGATCTTAATTTTGAGAAGGAGCATAAAATGTTAATAAGATTTGTGTCTTCACGGTAAGAATCATAGGTGCATTCTCTATTCTTTACATTTCTCTGTAACGTGTTAATATTATTCACAAAATCTGCATGACTTTTATAAGATGGAAAATTAAATGTATTGGGAATTCAGCATCCCTTTGGACTGCTGCTTCTCTGTCCTCAAGGGTCCAAACTGCATTACTGTTGAATGGTGTGGCCTTTCTTTTTTTTTTTCAAATTAATCAAGGATATAAACAACTTTAAAGCATTGTGTGAGGATTCCCATATTTCTAGTTAAAAATAATAGCTTACAAATATATCACTGAATAGCTCTTATTTCCATTCACTTGCCAGTTTGACTCTTTGGACACCCCTTGCGGTGTGACGTCATGATTCCCTACACCATAGGTGGCTTATTGTCTGACTTCCATCACGGTGTCACTTCAGGCTCCTTAGTTTCTCAGTTTGGGACATGAAACTCAGGTTATAAGTACTCTGTCGGTGGCATTTTATTCTATCAAGGAAGCATTTCTAGATAAAGTGACACAAACTGATCCTGGAAGATGAACATCTCTGTCGTTTTTTCTGGAAAGTGATCTCCCAAACCATTTGAAGTACAGACCATGCTGTGTACCTGTATTGGATCTGGGATCGATTTATTTATTTATTTATTTATTTATTTATTTATTTATTTATTTTTATTGGTGTTCAATTTGCCAACATACAGCATAACACCCAGTGCTCATCCCATCAAGTGCCCCCATCAGAGCCTGTCACCCAGTCACCCCCATCCCCCACCCACCTCCCCTTCCACCCCCCTAGTTCGTTTCCCAGAGTCAGGGGTCTCTCATGCACTGTCTCCCTCCCTGATATTTCCCACTCATTTTCTCTCCTTTCTCCTTTATTCCCTTTCACTATTATTTATATTTCCCAAATGAATGAGACCATACACTGTTTGTCCTTCTCTGATTGACTTACTTCACTCAGTGTAATACCCTCCAGTTCCATCCACATTGAAGCAGATGGTGGGTATTCATCCCTTCTGATGGCTGAGGAATATCCCATTGTATACATAGACTGCATCTTCTTTATCCATTCATCTTTTGATGGACACCGAGGCTCCTTCCACAGTTTGGCTATTGTGGCCATTGCTGCTAGAAACATCGGGGTGCAGGTGTCCCGGCGTTTCATTGCATCTGCATCTTTGGGGTAAATCCCCAACAGTGCAATTGCTGGGTCGTAGGGCAGGTCTATTTTTAACTCTTTGAGGAACCTCCACACAGTTTTCCAGAGTGGCTGCACCAGTTCACATTCCCACCAACAGTGCAAGAGGGTTCCCTTTTCTCCGCATCCTCTCCAACATTTGTGGTTTCCTGCCTTGTTAATTTTCCCCCTTCTCACTGGTGTGAGGTGGTATCTCATTGTGGTTTTGATTTGTATTTCCCTGATGGCAAGTGATGCGGAGCATTTTCTCATGTGCATGTTGGCCATGTCTATGTCTTCCTCTGTGAGATTTCTCTTCATGTCTTTTGCCCATTTCATGATTGGATTGTTTGTTTCTTTGCTGTTGAGTTTAATAAGTTCTTTATAGATCTTGGAAACTAGCCCTTTATCTGATACGTCATTTGCAAATATCTTCTCCCATTCTGTAGGTTGTCTTTTACTTTTGTTGACTGTATCCTTTGCTGTGCAAAAGCTTCTTATCTTGATGAAGTCCCAATAGTTCATTTTTGCTTTTGTTTCTCTTGCCTTCATGGATGTATCTTGTAGGAAGTTACTGTGGCCAAGTTCAAAAAAGGTGTTGCCTGTGTTCTCCTCCAGGATTTTGATGGACTCTTGTTCACATTTAGATCTTTCATCCATTTTGAGTTTATCTTTGTGTCTGGTGCAAGAGAGTGGTCTAGTTTCATTCTTCTGCATGTGGATGTCCAATGTTCCCAGCACCATCTATTGAAGAGACTGTCTTTCTTCCAGTGGATAGTCTTTCCTCCTTTATCGAATATTAGTTGATCGTAGAGTTGAGGGTCCACTTCTGGGTTCTCTATTCTGTTCCATTGATCTATGTGTTTGTTTTTGTGCCAGGACCACACTGTCTTGGTGAGCACAGCTTTGTAGTACAACCTGAAATCCGGCATTGTGATGCCCCCAGCTATGGTCTTCTTTTTTAATATTCCCCTGGCTATTCGGGGTCTCTTGTAGCCTGCACAGGGAAGAGAAAAGGTCATATGAAAATGAATGTCGTGGAGGGTAAAAAGGAGGCTTTGTGAGAACTAAAGAATGGGTAAGTAGTCGTCCACACGCGAGGTTGCCTTTTCAGTAAGTGCGGCGGCTTCGTAGTGGACTTCTAGTGTCTTCCTTGCTTGTTTGTTTCTCTTGGGTGATCATAGAGATTGGTTAAGTTTCAAGTACGGATCATTTTCTGTCATTTACTACTTTGACCTTGGGTGAGTTGCTCAGCTACCTTTCTTGTGCCACAATCACCATCTTTTTACAATAGGATAATAGTATCACCTATCTTCCGGGGTTGATGCAAGCATTGCCCACATTCCAACTATAAAGTGCTCAAGGATGGGTTTGGCTCAAAGTGAAGTGCTTAGCACATATTAGCTATTATCATTATCACCGTTATTATTATTATCATTAAGCATAAAACTTCTGTAACTACATGGGATCTTTACCTCATTATGTCCTGAATTAATGTAGGTGCTGTGACATTTCTACCTGGAACACATTGGACATTAATACTGGTACATTTACATAAACCAATTATTTCTGGTTTTTCCCCTACACACCTGTAATCAGGGTCCCTGAGATGCAAAATATAGACTGATATAAATAATATAAATAACTGAAAAAGTACAGAACCCAGAATGTAACCCTAAAATCCATTTGATTCTGTTTTCCAATGTCTCTGTAGAATATATTAAGTGGAAGATTTTGCTCTATTACTAGAGGGAAAGCTCCAACCAGTTCATTACTATGGGGTATTTGGAAGTCCTAAGATCACTTTATATACAAAATACACTCTCAATTCAGAGCATAGGCTGTCGAACATGAGAGACCCCTAACTCTGGGAAACGAACTAGGGGTGGTGGAAGGGGAGGTGGGTGCGGGGTGGGGGCGACTGGCTGATGGGCACTGAGGGGGGCACTTGATGGGATGAGCACTGGGTGTTATTCTATATGTTGGCAAATTGAACACCAATAAAAAATAAATTTATTAAAAAAAAAATAACATAGGCTGTCTAGCCCGACACATTAGTCAACACCCAGACTTCATTTGGTCCCTTCTCCCGCTGAGGCGCAGTGGCCATGGGCCACTTGCTTGTGGGAGTCAAGTCCGACCACCTTGTCTGTCTTCACCCTGGCTTCACGCTCCTTCCTTCCCCCTCTGGGGCTACGAACTCCAACCTCATCAGAGTCAGAATAAGGTGGGCGGGAGCACGAAGGGCCTGATGCTGGTTCTTTCCTGAGTGAGAACAGCGTAATCTGGTTTGTGGTTTCCTGGCCTACCGGGATTTTTTCTTCCGTGATGCTTCCATAGGGTCTTTGGAAGATCCCCTCTAATGACAACTTGGGTTGAGTCTTGAGCGCAGGATCGCACGCACCCAGCTGTGGCAGCCCGCTCTGCCTGTGGCTTCGGGGCCGCCCCTCCCGGGGCCTGTTTCCGTTCTCCTTTCCCCTCAGGGAGAAGTCCAACACCGCCAGGCCAGCCTTACCTCATGGGTTCCCACATCGAATCCACAGAAAATACTACGAGTTTGTTCTGATGACCTGTGCAAGGCGGGTGGGTTCCGACACGGTGGGTGAGTCCTCCCATCTGTCCCCTGCAGACGTCCCGGGAACAGTCGGCTGTCAGTCCTCTGCGCTGCCACACACGCCCGGTGGCGGTCACACATCACAGCCTCCACGTGGGGCCTGCCAAGCCCCTCACTAGGTTTCGGTGTTACAGGTACAGTTTTCTCCAGAGGAAACTTCCACAGGACTTTCTTCATCGTGATCCTCGTCCTCCTTGTTGTCGCCTCTCGCACGGAGTAGGGGCTACAAGAACCGTGGCCCTCCCCGTCGGCTTCCTCCCGGGGGACACTTTCGCACTCCGTCCCCGCCTTATGATCTTGGACACCGTGGCGGCGCGTCCACAGCATCGGACTTCACATTCCTTTCTTACGGACCGGGTGGGACTTCCACGTCGGGCTTAAGGATAGGTCAGCGACGTCTCAGTGATTTCCTACAGCTAATAACCGGTCAGCTGTCAAAGCTGAGATACCCAAGGCCACGTGGAAACGATTGCCATCTCAACTTTGGGAAATAGTTGCAGACTGAAAGGTGAAAAAATGCCCTGCGATGAAGTGGAA
Source organism: Urocyon cinereoargenteus (assembly GCA_032313775.1). Taxonomy (NCBI): domain Eukaryota; kingdom Metazoa; phylum Chordata; class Mammalia; order Carnivora; family Canidae; genus Urocyon; species Urocyon cinereoargenteus. The sequence continues at coordinate 760,576 of JAVLSZ010000020.1, forward strand.
CCGACCTCACTGAGCATCATTGGGAAGTTGTCGGGTTTTTTGTTTTGTTTTGTTTTGTTTTTTTAAATGCTGACTCTATAATTGAATTCTAAGACTAAGGGAAGAAAACTAGGACACTTATATTACAATGAAGTAAAATGACCTTTTAGCTACACAGTTTGAAGTTTCACTAATGGATTTAGCTCCATCAGAAAGAAAAGTTCCATTTCATTTTCTGCCTATCATCCACAAATATAATACATTACAATGCTAAAGGGGAATTAATCGTGTGACAGTGGAAATGAGCTTGCATAAAATTCATTTACTTGAAAATAGAAGCAGCCGTATTTACCAAATTTGCAGTCAGCCAAGAGGGGATGCGGTAACAGCAGAGTTAAACCGTAGAACCAAGTGCACCACTTAGCTTAATTGGAAACCGCGTTTATGTAGTGGCTGAAATAGAAAGATTGAAAATGTGAACAACGGTAATGTAATGTTTTCTGTTGGGATTAATACATTTAAATGTGAGAATATTATACTTTAATTTGTAAGTGTAAACAAAATGCACTTTAAATTGTGCACATGCATCAGTACTTGAGAAATGGGCTTCCAAATTCTCATTAATGTAATTTTTAAACCCAAGAAGTACGATATTGCAAAAGCCTTTTTTCACCCATGATAATGAGAAAGATACTGTTTTGAGCATGTAAATGTGCATTTTTCCTCTCTTTGAACATCTGCTACCTTTTTTTTATTATTATGCGATCAAACCAATTGATGCTCATTTTGAACAAGGAAGATTTATGGTGTTTACACTACGTAAAAGATGAATTTATCCAGTGAGATTTCGTTGGTATATATAACATCTTGTTTAGTCTTACTGAGATATGTGTATTAGAGAGGAACCCAATCTAGTTATTATTGATCTGGTAAAATGGCTTTATTGGTTTGCAGTATTCCTAATTTGAGAGGGAAATGAGCTTCATAGGAAACTGGTTATTTAAAAGAAACAAGTACCAAATCGCTGTGGCCCGGAAAGCCAAGATTAATCTGTAAGCCAAGAAGAGAAAAGTGTTTTACAGAATTTAACTCTTTACTATTCAAATCCATAGTCCCGAATTAAGTTTCACGCGCCGTCTTAAGCCGTTTCTTCACGTGTATCAACTAAGTAAAGGCAAGAAAGATTATTTAAAGATTAGCAGAAAGTTGAATTTTGTATCAGAGGTGAGATTCAAAGCATCTGCCAGTTTTTCTTGTTAGACAGCTTTTATATGTGTAAAATGGGATGATTTATTCACCTTCTCGTAGAGAATGCTGTGTTTTCCTGTAAATAGGGAAAAGGGTTTTGGTTACTCTTTCAGTCAGGGTCTAATCCAGGAGATGGGAACCACGCTTTAATTTGGACAAAGTCTACCCTAAAGAATTAACAGCCGTATCAGAGGATTAGAATAACTAATAATATAAGTAGTAGATGCAGAAGACGCAATGATTTCCTCTGGGGCTGGAGTAGAGACTTCAGGAGTGTTTCCTCGTCCCTGCCCCTAAGCCTGGTGTCCAGATCTTGGAGTGGGCAAAACCATGACGGCCGAAGGTGGCAGAGAGGCGCTTTGGTGCCACACCGGCGGAGCTTGCGGGACGTATGTCCTCTGGAGACTATGGAAAGTCCGCCCTCTGTTTCCAGGAGGGCATATCCCAGAGCACCCTGCTCCCAAACCAGCTGGGAGGTAGTCGGGGAAGCGGCCAACGATGGGTGGTGTTGGCCTTCCTCCCTTTACGATCTGGGAGAGCAGCGATTTCGGCAGCTCCTGGGTACCGGAGAAATGAGTGGCGCGGCAGAGGTGGGCCCCTGGGAAGCCCCATACGCTGCAGGCGCTGCCCGCTGGGGCGCCCCGTCCTGCAGGAACAGGTGCATAGGAAGCCAGGCCTGCTGTAGCCGAGGGGTGGGTGGGGAGCCAGCCTTCGTGCCCTGGAGTCAGCTGAGCAAGCCCCTAGGAACCGGGGGGGGGGGTTCCCTTTCTCCTGCAGTCTCTGTAGTGCCCTCTACTCACACTGCTTAACATCTTCCCTCCTGACCATACAAAAAAAAAAGAAATTAAAAAGCTCACCTCTGTTTTCTCAGATCAGCTATTAAAGGATGTATTTGGAGCTACGAGGCCGTACGTGGATACCTGGCGCAAATGAAATCAAGAGAGAAACACGCCTGTGGTTTATGACCCTGAATCAGGCCGCTGCTGGTCCGGGGTGCTGTGCGCCTCGGGGCAAACACCTTGCCCAGCCCCTGTCTTATCTGGGCTCCTGCCTGAAAACCTCTATTCCATTCGAGGTAATTGGGCTATTTAACCCGGACTGTTAGCCAGTCACAACCCACATGGACATCTGGACTACCTCCTATCCTTCTTTGCGGAGATGTTTCTTTTCTCTTTTTCGTCAGCTTTTTGGGTTTGAATATGATTTTACAGCTATGAGATGATTTCTTTCTGCTTTGGTTTCCTTATTTGTGGAATGGCGGTAATTTTGGCATCCACCTCATTGTTTTAGGGTTTGAAGGATTACGCGAGTTAATTAATTCAAGCTAGCTGTTTATCACCATACAGCATGTACCAACTGCTCTATAAATATTATCTATTATATTGATGTAAGTGTTAGTTACTAAATTAGTTACTGTCTTTACTGCTCTTGGCCTAAAGAGGTGCTGGCTTTAGGACGACTCTACCAAGAGCTCCATAGTTGTGGGTTATTAGCATCCCAAACGCGACGACCACCCTGTATTATTGTCCAATCTAGTGGTAAATCATCCTTCTTAATTTAAATAAAACATAGGAAGAAGTTGAAAAAGGATAGTGGAAAAATACTGGCTTTGTGGCCCAAAATACCTGGCTTCTGAACTGAGCTTCTTTAATTATTAGTTGTGTTATTGATCTTTGTCAAATTATTTAACCTCAATTTTCTCCTTCAAAAAAAAATATATATCTAATTCCACATGCACTATTTATACACATGCACACATACCCCTCAGAGCACATTAAATAGGATGATGCAAATAAAGGATCATTCCTAGAGAAACAAATATATTCGACATATTACTTTTATTATAAAGCAAAACCTCCTGTGGATACACCAGGTTGCTGTGGAACTCTAGGACAGGTGGGGAAATGCGCATAAGGGAATAGGAATTCTAGTCTGGAAGCTGGAAGGTCTAGAAGCATGATTGCTGGGCTCCTCAAGTCCACTTCAAAATCCAGTTATGGCACAAATAAGTCATGGGAGTAAGAGGCGCTACACGGGGGACATCGTGGATGGAAGTGTCACGGCGCTGTCCGCTGGCAGGTGGCAGGTGGCAGGTGGCAGCTGCCCTGCGGTGAGCACAGCACAGTGTACAGAGGCGTTGGATCACCGTGTCGTGCACCTGGAACCAACGTTACGCCGTGTGTCGACTATACTGAAAACACCCAGACAGAACCAGAATCTTCATACCTGGGATCCTCCAGCCACTGAGAGACATTGTCCTTCTCCGTGCCACCCTCTCGGGTTTCCACAACAAGGTTTCACTGAGTCCGGGTAACAGAACAGGTCCCTTTTCACAGAAATCTGACCCCCTTCCTTGGAAATTAAATAGGTTGGGCTCAGTAAATGGAGGGAATCTCATGGTTTGTTTTTTTTTTTTTTTTTGGTCTGGTTTTCATTTTTCAGGGTCTCCGCTTCCATCTCCCTAAGACGTTAAGGACAAAAGATGATGCGATCATGTAGTGTTTTTTGTTTGGTTTTGTTTTCTGATCCCGAACCAATAAGATGATTGTGGAGTTGTTTTCTTTTTTTTTTTTTTATGAATTAATTTTTATTGGTGTTCAATTTACCAACATACAGAATAACACGCTGTGGGGTTGTTTTCAATCCATCTCTCATATACTAAAATAATAACTACAGTCTGGTAATACTGATAGACAGGGGCACTCTGCAAAAAAGTCATATGATCCTAAAAAGAAAAAAAAGTGATTTGGAGTTAAGAGGGAACAGAGAATAAGGAACCCAAAGTTGAAATGCTGAAAAGAAAATGCAAAAAAAAAAATAATAATAAAAATAATAAAATAAAATAAAATAAATAAAATATAAAATAAAATAAAATAAATAATAAAATAAAATAAAATAAAATTAAATTAAAAAAATAAATGTGATAAAAACATTTACAGGTGTATTAATGATAATTTCTATAGGTTGCCTGGCACAAATGCGAGGTCATAAGTTACTTTTATATCAAAAAATATACCTGCATGTATTCTAGAAAAGGTTGAAATCAACTCAGTGTGCCGAGGCTTACCCTGAATTCTGCTCCCGGCTACTGAATGGACACACGTGCAAAGGATCAACTGCAAATCCAGGACAGCTCTCGTTGCTTCCACGTGGAGGATCTAAATTAGCAGATCATGGAATTTGGAGGTGCCCAAAGGACTTTATACACTTGTCCGTTCAGGCCCCTGTTCTGCTTTCCGGCAGCAAGCGCCGTCGTTGTTGGTTCCACGTGAGCTCGACGTTAGCCTGGATGAGTTCATCCAGAACCGCACCGACTTCTCCATCCTCGGTGGCACCTCAGCCCTGGAGGACTTGCATTGCTTTTTGGAATAAAGAGCGAGGGACCTGCAGACGTGTTTCTCATTTGGCCTTTGACCTGACCGTGCACAAAACCCTCTGGGCCTGGGCCCGGGTCTGGTGTTTATCGTGGCGTCTCCTGGTTATTCTTCTGCGGGGTGAGGACCATATGGTCACTGTCATTTTCTATCGCAGCATCAGTTGTCATGTTCCAAAGCCCCTTTTAGATTCATTAGCATCCTCTCCACTCTCCGTCTCCCTCCTACCCCTCTCACTCCTTTCCGCCCTCCTAACATCTACATAATTCATGGTGCACAGAAATATTTAGCTTCTCTCCCACACCATTCTCGGCTGCAGGAAGCTTTTGGGCTGAGACAACCTTGGACGATCATGTTCCTGACTCAGGATGTCCTCCGCAGGGTGTTGCACGTAGTAGTGCGGGGTGGGGGTGTCTCCAGGCACCTGGTGTCCCCAAGGACTCCAGGTATGATGCTGGCCACAGATCTCCTCTATTTTCAGTTTCCCCGACATATCTGGAGCAGAAGACTGGATGGGGTCAAGGACTCTTTTCTTTTCCAAAACCTTTTCTTGCTTATTTTCCCAACATTTTTTTTTTTTAATCCTTAGGTCATTAATTGTTTTTAAAGCATAAATTAAAGCATTTATGGCTTTTCCTTCGGTTTTTTTTCATGGCGGCTCCTCCCTGAAACAATAGAATTTCTGCTTTTTTAAGATTTATTTTTATTTATTTATGATAGAGAGAGACAGAGAGAGAGAGAGAGAGGCAGAGACCCAGGCAGAGGGAGAAGCAGGCTCCATGCAGGGAGCCAGACACGGGACTCAATCCCAGGACTCCAGGATTGCGCCCTGGGCCGAAGGCAGGCGTGAAACTGCGGAGCCACCCAAGGATCCCCGAGAATTTCTGTTTTTTAAAGACTTTATGTATTTGGGAGAGCAAGGAGGGCACAAGTGGGGTGAGGAGCGGAGGAAGAAGCAGACTCCCCGCTGAGCAGAGAGCCCAGGGCAGGGCTCGGCCCAGGGATCTAGGAACAGGACCTGAGCTGAAGGCAGACGCTCAAGCAGCTGAGCCACCCAGGCACCCTCCAGGTAAGTTCCTAAGCCAACCCCTGTGTCCCTCTCGCTCTTAATCATTCTCCTTGACCACAAACTCTCATTTGTCATCACTCATCTAAAACCTGTGCTGGCACAAACCAAACACTCAGGTACAGTCGGGAGGAAGGAAATGGGAATAACATGCTGTGATTTAGAGGGTTTGCGTTGATGGCTTCGGCCTCATACCGCAGTAATGTCAGCATCTGCCTCAAATCCTGGCTCATTGTAGCTTTTTAAAACTAGCACCTCTGCGCCTTTTCCACGTAAATTGCTTCCCTACTCACATGTGTGCGAGTGAGGCTTGGCGCCAAAGCAAGGACCAGACTATGGGTTGTTGGGCCACCTGCCATGATCGCCTTTTAAAATCTGACGGGCACTGGGGTGGGCACTTGACGGGATGAGCACTGGGTGTTATTCTGTATGTTGGCAAATTGAACACCAATAAAGAATACATTTATGAAAAAAATAAAATCTCTGAAAAAATAAATAAAAATAAAATAAAATAAATCTCTGAAAAACATGGCTCAGTTGATGGGTTCATTTTCTGTGTCGTGTAGCTCGGTGTTGCTTGGAAATGTAAGGGGGTCACCATTTATGTTCGTGTCCAGATCATTGATTAAAGCTCTCTGCGGGGCTAGGCCGGGGCTGCGTGACTGCAGGGGCAGGATCAGCAGGGGTGGCCTGAGACGCCTCCGCTCCGTCTAACTGCTCAAGTGCAGCTCACGTATCACCCACGTCTTGACGAAGGTTGACTTTTAGAAACACCGTCTGAGATCGAGAGTAAACCGTGTTGCCGGGAACGGCTCTTGAGAGAGATGACCAAGTGACGAGAGACGCGAGCCGCTTGTTGCTTGTGCTAAATTCACGGCGGGCCGTCGGGGTGACGGTGGCCCTCGCGGAGCTGGGGTGCCCTCTGCCCGCACGCGGACCCGGAGGAGGCATGGGGTGGCCGCAGCCTGGGGGGCCCGGGCGTGGGCAGCTTCGGGTGCCTCCCGCAGCCGGGCCGACCCCCAGGTACCAGGCCGCTGTGCACTGCCTGTGTCTGGGGGTTCAGGAGCCCATCGCCCTCTGGTGCCCTCTCGCCCTCCATCTCCCGGTCGCAGGGGGAGGCCTCTCCTTGCAGGAACCCCGTTGCACCCACAACATCTGAGCAAGGGAGTTGAGACAGTCAGACGCCTGCACCGCGTCCAGCTCTGGTGAGGAGCACACGCAGGAAGGGGATGCAGGTGGGCCCAGGACGGGCGGTCCGTTCTCACAGCCGGTGCCTTCTTTCTGAAACCTGTTACCTTGTTACAAGCTCAGTGAGGGTTTCCTTCTATGTATCATATTCGTATTCCTAAAAGTCATCTAAAAGGTACTAACTCATTAGACCACAAATGCGTAGCCCATCTTTGCAGCCGGTGCCCCCTGCCCCCAAGGACAGACCCGTTCAACCAGATGCCTCAAAGAGAAGCACAAAATACAGAGCAGACTCAAAAAGGAGAAATCGGGTGCTGGAGCTGGGAAATGGTGCGGGCGTTTATGCAATCTGGCCAGTCTCTTGCTCACCAGGCCTCCCGGGCAACCTTACAGGGAGAATCGAGGAAGCAGCTCTGAGACTCGCTGGTCGGTATTAAATAATGAAGATTCCGTTCTCACATCAGCGGGACGCAGTGTGAGAAAGAATAAATTAAGCCAAAGGGAAGCAGGCAGCCGTACCTTAAATTGTATTCTTTACCAGACTATCGATCAAATATTTTGATTGAGCTGGCTGGACAAGCTCAGCTTGAGCTCCGTGGCTGTGACCCCCCATTGGGTTGATGAGCTGCCGCGACTGACCTCACTGGCAGAGTGGTTGACTCCGTACAGGCCGATCCTTAGAGCACCATTGCTCTATCTGGTAGCATTCTTCATAAATATACTTTGAGACATGTTCTGCTTCGGTTGGGAAAGCTTTTGTGTTGTTAAATTGTCATGTAGGTATGCAAAGTAAATGTCACCCAGCTGTTTAATGGCTTCTCCAGACACTCGGGTATCTGGGTGACGAGTGTAGCAACACCTAGCGGGTGCTGAGAGCAGCCTAGAGTGGGTCTTATAGTCTCAACCTGGAGATAATCCAAACTTCCTGGTCGGTGAAAAAAGCAAGAGCCCTGGTCCACGTCTGGTGTTTTAAAGCTGTGATTAACAGATGAATGTCCGCTCAGGGTGTGTGTGTGAGACAGAGAGAGAGAGACTTGGTTAAGCGAGGGGAGCGTCGACTTGCCCCTCCCCCCCACAGACATACCTTGGAGACATTGCACGTCCTGTTCCAAATCATTGCAATAAAACAAATACAGTAATAAAGTGAGTGAAATGAGTTTTTGGCTTCCCGGTGCATATAAAAGTCACATGTGCATGACCCTGTAGTCTAGTAAATGCACAATAGCGTCATGTCTAAAAAATGCACATACCTGAATTAAAGATGACTTATTGTAAAAAATGCTGACCGTTGTGAGAGCTTCCAGCAAGTTGTAAGCTTTTTGCTGGTGGAGGGTCTTGCCTCAGTGCTGATGGCTGCTGACCGATCAGGGTGGGCGTCGCTGAGGTTGGAGTAGCGGCGACAGTTTCTTAGAATGAAGTTCGCACATTGACGGGCTCTTCCTTTCGTAGATTTTTCTGTCGTACAGGGTGCTGATAACACCCATAGGAGAGTTTCTTTTCAAATCGGAATCGATCCTCTCAACCCCTGCTGCTGCTTTGTCAACTAAGTTCATGTAATATTCTAAGTCCTTTGTTCTCCTTCCAACGGTCTTTGCAGCATCTCCACCGGAAGTAGATTCCATCTCAAGGAAACCCTCTCTTTGCTCATCCGTAAGAAACCACTCCTTATCTGTTCAAGTTTTATCATGAGATGGCAGCAATTCAGTCCCATCTTCAGGCTCCACTTCTAATTCTTGTTCTCCTGCTAGTCCCACTGCACCTGCAGGTACTTCCTCCGCTGTTGTCTTGAGGTCCTCGACGTCATCCGTGAGGGTTGAGGTCCTCCATGTCATCCATGAGGGTTGAGGTCCTCGACGTCATCCCTGAGGGTTGAGGTCCTCGACATCGTCCGCGAGGGTTGAAGTCCCTGATGTTGTCCGTGAAGCTTGAGGTCCCCGATGTCGTCCGTGAGGCTTGAGGTCCTCGACGTCATTCGTGAGGGTTGAGGTCCTCGATGTTGTCTGTGAGGGTTGAGGTCCTCGATGTCATCCGTGAGGCTTGAGGTCCTCGACGTTATCTGTGGGGGTTGAGGTCCTCGACGTCATCTGTGGGGGTTGAGGTCCTCGACGTCATCTGTGAGGGTTGAGGTCCTCGACGTCATCTGTGAGGGTTGAGGTCCCCGACGTCGTCTGTGAGGGTTGAGGTCCTCGACGTCGTCCGTGAGAGTTGAGGTCCCCAGTGTCGTCCGTGAGGGTTGGCATAAACTTCTTCCAAAACTCTATAGTGTTCATATTTTGACCTCTTCCCATGAATCACGAGTGTTCATAATGGGATCTGGAATGATGGCTCCTTTCAGGAAGGTTTTTAATCGGCTCTTCCCAGATGACAGGAGTCCCCGTCCGTGGCAGCTCTAGCCTCGTAAGAAATGTATTTCTGAAATAGTAAGACTTGAAAGTTGCAATGACTCCTTGATCCATGGACTACAGAATAGATGCTGCGTTACCTGGCGTGAAAACAACGTTCATCTTGCTGTACGTCTCCATCAGAGCTTCGGGGTGGGGGGTGCTGGCTGTGTTGTCAACGAGCGGTAATATTTTGAAAGCAATCTTTATTTCTGAGCAGTTGGGCTCCAAGCATTCAGGGAGCCACGTTTTAAACAGACGTGCTGTCACCCAGGCTTCACTGTTTCCTTTATAGACGCCGAGTGGATGGAGCGTGATTCAGAAGCGCCCTGGGACTCTGGGATGGGGGGTGAGTGCTGGATTTTGCCGAAAGCCATTAGCTGCGCGGGCCCCCCGAGAGTCAGTCAGCCTGGGTTTTGACGCTTTGAAGCTGGGAGCTGACTTCTCCGCTCACGCTGTGGAAGTCTTCGTGGCATCGTCTCCCAGCACAGGCTGGAAGCCCGGCGTCTACGGCCACTCTCATGGCTTGTCCTGCTGGATCTTGCTGGGGCCCCCGCGTGAGCACACCTGCCCCCTGCATCCTGCACTTTGATGTCGGTGGGGTGGCTTCTTTCCTCAAGCTCATGACCCGCCGTCTGCCAGCTTCCAGCTCCCCTTCTGTGGCTTCCTCGCCTGTCTGGGCCTTCCAGAGCTGGTGACGGCAGGGCCTTGCTCCGGTGGCGTCCGGCTCTGGCTTGAGGGATGGGGGCAGCTGCTTTGGTCTTCGACCCAGACCGCCCAGACCCCTTCCGTATCAGCAGCAAACCCGTTTCGCCCTCTTGTTGCTCGTGTGTTCACCACAGTCACACTTTTAATTTCCTTCGGTGACTTCATTTGCACCCCGACGTGGCTCCCAGGCGCGGGGTCTAAGCTTGGGCTCCCGCTGTGCCTTCCTCTCTAAGCGTAATCATCTGTAGCTCTTCGGTTAGAGGCAGAGGCCGTGGCTGCTCCCCCGCCTGAGCACTGAGAGGCCACTGCAGGCTGTTAACTGGCCTAATTCTCATATTGTCGCATCTTAGGAACTCAGCCCGAAGGAGAAGAGAAAGGTGGGGGGTGGCTCTTCCGCGGGACACTCAGAACAGGCGCAGTTGTCACCAGTTCTCGCCGTCTCACACGGGTGGGGTCGGCAGCACCTCAGGACTGCAGCAGTGACATCAGAGGCCGCTGGCCCGGATCACCGTGGGGGGTATAATAATGAGGGAAAAGCCTGAGATATTGGGTTAGTCATCAGAGCGTGACACTCAGTGAACAGATGCTATTGGTGAAATGGGACCAGCGGGCTCCCTGGGTGCAGGGTCGCCGCCAACATTCACTCAGCAGGTGAGGCCCCGACAGAGCCGGGCTCAAGCCCGCGGAATTTCATGCCTCGGTCTTATCTCCGTCTGTTTCTTCTTTTTTTAATTGAATCTCTTCTTGTGTCCGTTGCTAAAAACCGTGGGGTTCGTGGCTATAAAGGTCTCCTTTCAGCATCTAAGTTGAAGGAAGTCTGATCTCGACGGAGAAATTACCCCATCAGAACAATTCCAGGGAGGAGCTCCTGCCCCCTTGGCTCCGGGCCGGGCCTGCAGCGCGGGCTCGTCTTGGAGTTAGAGTCTCAGAGCAGCCTTTGCGCCGAAGTGTGATGGAGAGGTTTCTTAGCATTTCTTGGTGTTTACAACGAGCGAACCCCTCAACTTCTTCAAGGCTCATACTCCGCGTGAGTCATAGCTTCTGCAGGTGGCATCTTCATTCAAAGTGTCTTCTTAGGATATCACAGGGAATTCTGCTACCCGGCGTCACAAATATTTAGGCAAAATAAATGTGAGTTTGCTTGAAAGACTACAGCCCAAGTAGTTGGCTTCGTGGTTATGTAAGTTCCTATTACATCCGTTTTTAAATGCGTATATATGCTCACATACACAGGGTCCTGATGGATTTACTAGAGCAGAGTTAGAACGTCAACATTATTTTTATAAGTTTCGGCCCTGTCACTGAGTTTGCAAGAAATTATTTTTAATGTGTCACCATTTTTAACACACTCCAGATTGCTGGCTGCCCTTCTTGCCGCGTGGATTTGACCAATTTAGCAGCCTTTGTTGAATGTGTTCCATATTTAAAAAGTGATGCTCACAAAGAAGGAGTATGGGAAGCCGCTTACGTAAGGGTTTAGGTGGATGATTAACAACCAAAGCGAAGCTGTGCTTTTTGGTGCCCGTTCTGTAAAAGGTCACTCCTGATGATCATTTCCCAGAATCCTTAGCGTTCAGGTGAGGGTTTTGGTGTTGTCTTTGAAGGTACAGAACATTTTCCAAAAAAAAAAAAAAAAAAAAACGAGAGAGAGCTGCATAGGGAGTAATAATTTTTTTTCTTTAAAGAATAATTCACACATCCTGTGCTCTAGCCTACTTTGGTTTTTTATTGCATCCCCTTTGAAACCAAGATTTGAAAAATTCTAGGTGGATTTTAGAGTAATTATTAAATATTTCTGGAGTTCATGTGGTGAGATATTTTTCATTTTCCTTCTCTCTCTATATATATATGTAGGGGGATGTGTGTGTGTGTAACCTCTGCTGAGAACTGGCTTCTCTTCTGTTTTGTTCATTCCGGCAGCTTCTTTGCAGAGGTGCTCAGCCTCCTCCATAGGTGTATACCTTGACTTCCTGATTCAGAAACTTCTCTGCGTCATCTTACACCGAGCCTAGGCCCTATTCCTCACTCCCCATTCCTATCCCTGGAAATCTGTCTACTAATCAGCCAGGGCTCAGCAACTTTCTGTTTGAATACGTACACATTGCTTAGTTTGAAAGTGTTCCCTTGCGATTTATGAATCACATCTATCGTCCTGTTAATTAAACACAATTATTACGTCATCTCCTATTCCTTGATACCTGTACCCAGGTGCAGGAAATGACTCGGGATTGGCTGGAGTAGTTTCAGATGGAAGGTGGGAAGCAGGAACGGAAAATCCCACGAAGAGACGGCCACATTCCTCTAGCACCCTCCCCAGATCAGGCCCATTCGAACCTTGGCTCGAGGTGTTCTGGGAGCTGGTTTCACACGCTGAGGTCCAAGGGGACCACAGCCTGTGCGGGAGACTTGGGCTGTTTCTTTTTTTTTTTTTTTTCTTCTTCCCTTTCACTAATTTTTATATTCCCCAAATGAATGAGACCATATAGTGTTTGTCCTTCTCCGATTGACTTACTTCACTCAGCATCACACCCTCCAGGTCCCTCCACGTCGAAGCACGTGGTGGGTATCTGTCGTTTCTAATGGCTGAGGAATATCCCACTGTATACAGAGACCACAGCTTCTCTATCCATCATCTTTCGATGGACGTGGGCTGTTTCATTTCCGTTCCCCACTCTCTCCTGAGTTCAGCATAACCAAATTCAGGGAGCAGTAGGACAATTCCAGTGGGGAACTTAAAAATTATTTTTAAATTTGAGTCTCATTGACACACAATGTCACATTATCAGGTGTACAGCGCAGGGATCCAACATTCCCCACGTGCGCCTTTATCCCCCTGACTTATTCGTGCATTCCATAGCTGCAAGCCTATATGTCCCCTCCCCTTCACCCATGTTGTCCATCCCACCACCCTCCTCCCCTCTGACAACCACAGTTTGTTCTCTGTATTTATAGGTCTGATTCTGCTGTTTTTCATTTATTTTATTGTTGTAGATTCCACATATAAGTGAGATCCTATGGTATTTGTCTTTGTCAGTCTGACTTGTTTCATTTAGCATAATACCCTCTAGATGCATCCATGTGGTTGAAGATGGCAAGATCTCATCCTTTCTTTTATCTGCGTGATATCTCATTATCTTTATGTCTGTCTCTGTGCCACATTTTTCTTACCCATTTGTCTATCAGCGGACACTTGGGCTGCTTGTAAATAACGCTGCAATAAACACAGGGATACATATATTTGAATTAGTGTTTTCATTTTCCTTGGGTAAATACCTAGTGCTACAATTATTGCATTATATGGTATTTCTACTTTTAATTTTTTGAGGAACCTCCATAATGTTTTCCACGGTGGCTAATACTAATTTATATTTCCACCAGTAGCACACGACAGTTCCTTTTTCTCCACATCCTTGCTAACATTCATTCCTTCTCTTTTTGACATTAGCCATTCTGACAGGTACAAGGTAATATCTCATTGTGCTTTTCAGTTACATTTTCCTGATGGTTAGAGATGTTGAGCATCTTTGCATGTATCTGTTGGCCATCTGTATGTCTTCTTTGGGAAAAAAAAATGTCTATTCAGGTCCTCTGCCCATTTTTGAATTGGGTGTATTTAAAGATTCATTTCAGCATTGAGGAAGTAGCTCATGACTTTTACCTTAAATCATACATTGGACCAATATATCGGGTGTCAATAAAAATCTATCTTCAGGCAGCTGATAAAGGTCGTTGACATTTACAACATGATAGTATTTATCAGGCTAAAGTAATACTTCCAAAATTAATCACTTAATTACACAGCATATTCTGTAAATTTTTCAAGCTCCTTCACCTTGTTCTGGAAAATGTATATTGTAGATGTTAATTATTGACTACTATGACGCATAAGAGCGCACACTATAAACACCAGTTTCACAGTACTACAATTTGGTTTCTCACATTAACAGAACATTCGAGGGAAAATGCAAGTTTTGTGCAAAACATCAAGTGTGGCTGAACATCATACTGGATACTTGGGCCAACACGGAAAGCACATTAGGTAAGACCACAACTCACTTCAAATACATGAGATAGAAGTAATGTGTGACTGTCTGCTTTTTGTGGCAGCAACACAGTTTTAAGATTATAAGAGACAAGAGCACAAGGAAGATTAAAAAGTTGACCTTTGGTAATTCCATGGAATAACACTGAAGTGTCAAACTATGAGAAAAAGCAATAACAGAAGTTTTGAAAGATATTTTCACTGGGAGGAATTATCTATCATTTATTAAATTACGTTGAGTTCCATCTATGTGCCCAATTCTCCATTAGGCTTGGAAATACAGAGATCCTCACTGTCTAGCAGGACAGACCAACATGCCTAGTCAGTCCTTCCTGGAGCGATCAGGGCAGGCTCTCTGAAGGAGAAGACCTTCGTCTTCAAGCAGGTAGGGATTTTCTAGACAAATGAGGCAACTCTGAAGAAAACAACAGCATTTGGAAAGTTGTAGGTGAGGAAGGGCATGAGGTATCCTGAGAACGACACGCTTATCAGAGGAAAGGTGGCCTTTTCCGAAGGTAATTCGACATTGCCGAGGCCTGGTGTGCCCTGCATACCTGCTTCCTTGATTAGAGCTTATCCCATAACAACGGATCAATGGTACCAAAAGAATCATTTCATCATTTAAATGAGTTTACTTAAATGAGTTGGCTGCTGTTTGTGTTTTTGTCTTTCTTTATCATGTTTTCCCACATCAGATGGTCTCATGAATCATAACACACATGCAAATGAGGAAAAGCATATTGAACATTTTTTTTCCTAAAAATGTCACTTTGTAGTGTGTTTAAAGTTCCCACACATTGATAGGTCACGTAGATAAGAGCAGAGTTTTAGATGTGGGAGGGCTATGCATTTGAAAGATGAGGAAAGTGAAGTCTAGAGTCTGCCCAGGAGACCTGACAGGTCCTTCACCAGAGGCAAAAAGGAAAGACAGCATCAGCTCTCTCGTCCTTGGTTATTTTGCCTGCTTGGAGTCAAGTTCATTGATGATAGAAGGAAAGTTCCCATTTTTCCAGATGCCGAGAAGTACAGGAAGAGGCGTCTTCAGCTCTGGAGATGCTGAGGCACAGTACTCCATGTGCAGCTGCCACTTCTTTTGATTTCAGAAGATAACAATTTCTACTAAGAGGAAAATAAAATCCAAAATTATAGAAAGGCAGGAAATGATCATGACACACAGTCTTTTGTTGATTTTTCAGGTGGTTAATTATCAGTTGAATTAATGGTCATTTATCCTTTTCCTGCTTAGAAATTGTTCAGTTCCAATTTTGAGAAGCTAAAGTCAGAAATGTTTTCTGAAGTGAGAAATGCAGAGGGGGAAGAGAGCTAATTATCAAAGCACAGACAGAAGAGAGATTTCGCAAATCAGCTAGCATTGTTAATAGAAATATTAAATAGAAGACTTTGTTGGCTTTCATGAACCAAGTGTTGAACGCTTAATTCTTACACGGATAATTGGGAAACTTACTATTATCCTATTAATCTGTCAACAATTTTACTTGCTTATGGAAAAAAAATAGGGTAATTATGGTATCACTATACAGAGGGCTCCCAGTTCATGATGGTTCGACTTTCAACTTTATGATGGTGCAAAGGTGATTCAGATTCAGTAAACGTCACCCTTTGAAGTTGGAATTTTGATTTTTTTCCTCGGCTAGTGATATACAGTACGATACTCTCTTGTGATCCTGGGCAGCAACAGTGAACCTCAGCTCCCGGTCAGCCATGCGCTCTCAGACGTAAACCGCTGAAACACTTGCAATCACTCTCTACCCATATGACCATTCTGTTTTTCATTTTTGGTACCGTGTTCAACAAATTACATGAAACATTCAATGCTTTATCATGAAATAGCCTGCATGGTACATGAGTTTTGCCCAGCTGTAGGCTAATGTAAGTGTTCTGAGAACATTTAGAGTAGGTGAGGCCAAGCTATGCTGTGCATTAGGGTAGGTGTGTTAAATGCATTTTTGACTCAGGCTATTTTCAATTTATGATGGGTTTATCAGGACATAATTCCACAGAAGGTCAAGAAAGATCTGTGTGGTGATGATACCTTTTAGTCCTGCAAAGTGTTGCTCCGTGGAGAGGGGGGCAGTCAGAGAAGGGTAGGAGCAAACCCCTCTAAGTCAAGCCCTAAGATAAGGGCCATCCTCACCCAAGTCTAAAGCCAGCACAGGATTGCGGATATGACACACTACGTAGACATAAGGAGTCTGGGGAAATGATGACACATCCAGTTGGAAATGTTCTAGAGGGAATTGGAAATTTCAGCTTGAAAATCAGGGTTGAGTATGTAAATTTGGGTCTGTTTTTTAGAATTGATCATGGAAGCCTGGAGACTGAGTGAAATTTCCACGGAAAAAGAATATGGGGTGGAAATAAGACGATTGAGATAAACTTGGGAAATGTCTACACATATGTAATTTATGGATTTAGATAACACTGTCCTTACAAATTATCATTTTATTTATTACTATTTTTACCATAACAACAATTATGATTTATGCAACCACTAGGCACCAGGCAGTCTGTACGGATTAGCTCATTTTATCCCCACATTTCTTTGAAGTGACTTATGATTAGCCCCGTATTACAGGTGAGAGAATTGCTATAGCTTGATTATTTTCCTTGCATTTCTACTCAATAAACAAAGAATAGCAACCATGGCAAAGAAACTGCTCACTTTTGCTTTCCTGTCGTATAGCTTATTCTCATTTATGTACAGATCCTCCTAAGAAGAGAGTAGAGACCTGCCATGGGTGTGAAATAGTAGATTGCCTGAGGTGAAGGGAGTGCCTGCCTGGAAATTGGTTTTTGTCGAAATGACGTGAAAATTGTTGACATTTGTCTGGAAGCAAGAGAACCGGGTTTACCTCTCCCCGTGTAGGTAGATGAACTAAACTCTCCCCCAGCTTCTCTGGCTCTGAGTTATTACGTAACTCAAGGAACAGTAGCAGCAGACAGAGGATGCATTTCCGGGTGCTCAGGGACGGTTGTTGAATCATCAACGGACTCATGACATTTCTAATGTTTGGCGTTGCTAAACAAATTGTGCATAGGTGTAGTCATTCGTACAGTCCCCCAAGGTGATATGGGCTCCTTTTGGTGATGTAGGAAAATCAAAGTTGTTTTAGATATTTTAATATGAGCATTACACTGGAAAACACTGGAGAAAGAACTCTTACTTCCGAGGCAGTGTATTTTATTTAAGAACAAATGGCATTATTTTCAGTAACAAGCAAATTGTGCTGTCCCTGTGGAAAAGAGTACAACAAATGCACTTAATATTAGATAATCATAGAAATACATATAGTTTTCCTCCCTCGGGGGGAAAAAAAAAGGTCAAAAGTTAAAAAGTTTAAAGGAAAATTTAAAAGAGTTGTAGAGGTAAGGAATTTTAATAAGCTGAAACCTGGTGACATTCTACAGTCTTTGTACACTTGGACCTCTTTTATTCTATGATGCCCATATATAAATATAAATAAATACATTTTCATATATAGGCATAATATAACATTTGAAATTATTTCTGATGACTCAAGTTTGCAAATGTGGATCACTCAGGATGGGCTGTGTTATGCTAGAGAAGCACTAGGGGGGCACTTGACGGGATGAGCACTGGGTGTTATTCCATATGTTGGCAAATTGCACACCAATAAAAAATAAATTTATAAAAAAATAAAAAATAAAAAAATAAAAAATAAAAAAGAAATAAACAAATTCAACTTTTAAAGGCTTAAAAGAACAAAAGCATGTTTCTCCCTCAAGATACACGTCCACAGTGGATTGGCTGGGGTGCTAATCAAAATCTTTACAGCTGGAGACGAAGATGAAGGAGTTTCTGCAATCTGCAGCTCAGTCAGTCAGTGGCAATGGCAGAGAAACCTTGCGAATTGTGTACTATCAGAGCATCTACTCAATATTTGGTGACTGGCACTGATGACTAGCACACTAGCCCTGGATGTACGCGTTCAGAGGCAAGGGTGAGGTTCGGGTGTTCATGGATCATCTTCACAACTTTTAAGGGCAGGTCATATTCTTGCAGCTTCTTATGAACATATTATCTCATTTGTTCAAGTAAGTAAGCATTTTGCTAATGAGGTCAAGATGAAATTTGCATTACAGTTTTGCTCTGTTTCACCTCGCTTTGTTCCTCAAATAAAACTGTTTTTCTAAGTCTAGTCTTGTAAAGAGTGTAATCTGGGAATTGAGGTAAGTGATTAAGAATGGACTTACCCCTGGGGCCCCGGGGTGGCTCAGTCAGTTAGGCATCCGACTGTTGATTTCAGCTCAGGTCATGATCTCAGGGTCACAAGATCGAGCCCTGAGCCCTGTGTTCGTGGAGCTTGCGTAAGACTCTCCCTCTACCCGTCTCCCCCACTCACTGTGTCTTGCATATACTCCCTCTCTCTCTCTCAAATAAATACATAAATAAACAAATATAGAACAGAATAGGATAGAATAGAATAGAATAGAATAGAATTACTCCTAAAAATGTCAACAATTTTTACTATGTTCATAGGGAGATTTGGGGTCAACTATAAAACTCGACATTATTTTTATTTGATTTTTTAGAAGTGTTTTGGTACATTTTAGAATCCAGAGCGACACTGGTTTCTATTTGTTAAATATCACGACAAATGTTGGAGAGCTTATTGTTTTGAATCTTTAAGCTAAATAAAGATCAGAGAGCCACGGAACGGTCCTCTTGGAAGGGTGCACAAATTTGTCCTACGCTGATTTGAAAGCAGACTGTCTTTTAAGAAAAGCTTTAAGATTGCTGCTGAGCACGGAGAGCATTTGTCTTGTGCGTGTATTCATGCAACTGGAATTGAACTCATTCAGATTGTAAGACGGGTGATATATTTGCAATACATTTTGAACATTGTCCTCCAAAGATAAAAGGGTGAATGGCACAATCACTTTTTAGACCTGTAATTCTGGGCACCATGCGCTGAAATGATTTTCTGATTCACTTATTTCTTGAGGCTCTGTTCCTGACATGTGTTTCGTTTGCTTTCTAAGTGCATTAATTAGCGGCATCGGAATCTCTTTCTTAGCACTAATACATTAAAAAAAAAATCCTCATACTTACCATTATGGTTTATAGCTGTTAATATACAGCAAAAAAATGTAAGATTTTCTCCAATTACATAAGGCAGCGGGTGAACAGGTGAGTTGCCTTTGAGCAAAATCAAAAGATCTGACTTTACCAAGCCTCTTTTCATCCAATTATCCATTTCACAATTATAGCTGATTACGTAAATTTCTAGATTCTAAATATATGTTTCGTGTTTATCCAAGTATTTTGATATATTCCGTTCTTACTCTTACTCTACTAACTTCTATTAAATGTTTCCTTTGTTTTGTGAATAATTTATATGTGCCTTTTTTTTTTTTTTCATCAAATAGTTCCTGAGTATCTATCTTACTCTGTGGCAGGCTGTTGAGCTTTAACTGACGTCGAGTCCCTCCCTCTTGAAGCTTGCTGTCTGGTAAGGGAGACAACCATTAATCAAATAATTGCACACTTGAAAGTTGCTGCCTTTAGAAGTGCTGTGAGCTGGAGGAACACGGGATGATTAGAACATGTAACAGGGAGATCTCATCTTGTTGGGGTAGACTAGGGTTCTCTGAAAAAGAGCAGGATGGTTAGAGACCTGAAAGAGAGAGGAGCTAGCAGCAGGTGGAGACAAACAGTGTCCCAGCAAGGGGCGCAGCCTGTGCAACCCGGAGTGCCGGGGAGCTGAGCTAGGCCTGCAAAGGGCAGAGCCAAGAGCAATAAGAGACACAGTGGCCTCCTGCTAAGGGGGTGGAGAGGCCTGTCACATGCATGCACAGGTCTCCAGTGGATGTTCATTACCCTGTGGACTAGGAGGCCTTTGAATGCTTTTAAGCTGAAAAATAATATGCAATTTGAGTTTTGAAGAGAATCATTCCAGTTGTTCTGCAAAGAAAGATTGGAGCTGGGCGAGATGGGTGCAGAGATCAGCTGGGAGGACCTTGTTATTCCTGGGCCACCGATGACGCTAGTTTGCTCCAGGATGGTGATGGTGGCATCAGGGACAAGGGGATACATCCTAGTAATAATCAGAAAATGAAAGGAACGTGGTGATAAATTGAAAATAGAAATGAGATATCTGTAACACAATTTTCTGAGGTCTGTTCTCAGTGCAGCCTGACTCAGGATTCAGTGTCTGGGGGTTGAGACAAAAGTAAATTAAAAAAAAAAAAAAACATGTATTTAAAATCTTCTCATGCACTAAAAATGGATGGATAATGTGTTCATTTGCTTATTAATTTTATCCAGCCTAATCAATGCATTAATGTCAATATTTTGCGAAGAAATTGAGAACTGGCCTTTGCAAATTCTGTCTCCTTTGGAGACACAGTCCACCTCTCACTAGGGTCTTGCTTCATTTGGTGTGGTCTTTCCCCTTAGCCTGCGACTGTGGAATTGGCAGCAAAGGTGACCTTCATACAGGCTTGTTAAAAAAAAATCTGCTCAAGAGAAACTGTATTCTGTTCGGAGAAGGCCAGGGCCATTTTACTCAGGTGTGGCTCAGATAATAGGAAATCACGTTATAATAATGTTGAAAGCTACATCATCACCTTGCACTCACAAAAGAGAAATGATTTCTCATCGGCTACGCAAATGTGCACGGCAGCTACCGTGGCAGATTGGCCGAACACCATTTCAAGTCATTTTTTTTTCTTCAAGTTTTTGATGCTAGACAAGCATGTCCTGTTTATGTAAGATTTATCATTCTTCTGGCTGATATCCAAGAACTTCCCTAAGTCACAGCATTCGTTTCCCAGGAAAATCTATTCATTCTGACACAAACGTGTTTCAACTGAGAAGTTGGATGAAGGCCTCTTCCTTCTGTTCCCTCCCGTCCCCGTCCCCTCCTGTCCTCTTCTATCCTCCCATCCCTACCCCTTCCCCTCCCGATCCCCCTCCCCTCCCCTCCTCCCTCCCCTCTGCTTTCCTCTCTGTTTTAAAGAGTGACCACTTTTCTTGGTAACGACTCCTTTGGCAATGACTCTTTCATACCCTCATCATTTTATCCGTTAGAATGTCTGTTGACTTTTTTCAAGCTATATCCAGAATCCAGACAGTTCTTACCACCTCCACCATTATAGCTCTCATCTAAATCAACATCATCTCCAGCCTATGTTATTGCAATAACCTCTGACTAGTCTTCTGGCGTTTAAGCTTGCCCCAGGGTTATATTCTCCCCACAGTAGTCAGTGACCCTTGAGCAACGTCCCCTGTAGCAGAACTCCTGCAAGTAGATGGTTCCTTGGCTGTCCCTCTCAGAGTAGAGGCTGGGTCCCTATCATAGTCCTGAGGACACTGCATTATTACTGCACGTGGGCTCACCTCCTCCGCTCCTCCTCTCATCCTTTCATCAAGGAGCTCACACCCTGCCCTCCTTGCTGCCTCTCGGGCATTCCAAGCATCCTCCCACATTAAGACTTCTTGGTTGCTATTTTTAATGCCTGGATGTTCTTCTTCCAGATATTGTGATTCGTTCCTTCACTTTTTTCAGGGATGTACTCAATAATTGTCTGATCAGAAAGGCCTTTTCTGACCACTTATCTAAAAGAGCACCTTTCCTATCATTCTCAATTACTTTTTCCTGCCTTAATTATCTTGGTTGTACATATCAATGTCTTAACATATATGTGAGTTTATTTACCTCTTTCTTTTTTCTGCTGGAGTGTAAGCCCTATGATAGTTGGGGCTTTGACTTTTGTTCAGTCTAGCATCCCCAGCATTTAGGATAGTGCCTCATATCTACCAGGTACTCAATTATTTTTTTTTAAAAGATTTTATTTATTTATTCATAGAGATGCAGAGAGAGAGAGAGAGAGAGAGAGAGAGAGAGAGAGAGAGAGAGGAGAGACACAGGCAGGGGGAGAAGCAGGCTCCATGCAGGGAGCCCAACGCGGGACTCAATCCAGGGTCTCCAGGATCACGCCCTGGGCTGCAGGCGGCACTAAACCGCTGCACCACCGGGGCTGCCCTCAATTAGTTTTGGTTTAAGGAAAATATTCCTTAGGTACTCCATTACTTTTGGTTTAAGGGATAAATATTGCTATAATTCACATTTTCTAGAAGCCAAAAAAGGCAAAGAACTGATTATTCCTTAAAGACACCAGAAGAAATGAATCTCTGCCCACAGTGATTTTAGGATGTTTGACCTTCAGAACCATAGGAGAGAACACATTTCTGTTGCTTTAAGACACACTAAATTGGTGATAGTTTGTTTCAACAGCAATAAAAAACTGATAAGCCTCTGGAGCTATCTAAGATGCAGCCTCATAATCCTTTTTCACTCAGTGCTTCAGGTATGTATGGGTTGGAATTGGCATACATGGTAGTCAGTGTCGTTTGCTAAATATTTATGGATTTTCTTTTGGGTATATGGTGGGATTGTGTGTTACTGCCCCCTTGAAGTTAGGTGTGACCATGTGGCTTTCTTAGAAAGATGATTAGTTAGTAGAAGTAGCATAGGTAACTTCCAGGTGAAGTTTATAACCCCTTGCAAATTTTGCCATACTGCCATTTTCCTTGTTGGAGTGTAGAACTTTGAAATTAAATAAATAAATAAATAAATAAATAAATAAATAAATATTAATAAATATTATTATATAGTAATTTATTATATAAGTTTATTTATTTATGTATGTATGTATGTATTTGAGGAGTGAGGGAGAGAGAATCCCAGCAGACTCCCCGCCAAGCACGGAGCCCACAGTGGGGCTTGATCCCCTGACTCTGAGACCACAACCCTGAGATCACAGCCTGAGATGAAACCAAGAATCTAATGCTCAACCAACTGCACAACCAGGTTTCCCACAAGTGTGGAATCTTGATGAGACATTCTCTCCATGAGCCTAGCCTCCTGAGAAAATAATGAGCACATTTCCTCAGCCGATACCAATGGACTTGTAGTGTAAGAGATCATTTTGTGCAAGCTGCTGAGATTTGGGGGCTATTTTGCCTAAAGAGTAAAATCTAGCTCAAAGATTCTCAAGCATTTTGATCTTAGCATCTTTTTTACAATCTTAAAAAAATCTTGGTATCCCAGAGAGTTCTTGTTTATGTGGGGTTATCTATCGATATTGATCATGCTAGGAATTAAAATAGGCATTCTTAAATAATTCACTTAAAAGTAAATCCATTTTATGTTCACATAAAAAATATTTTCATGAAAAAAAACTGTATTTTCCAAAGTAAAAATAGTTTTATGAAGATAGTGGCCCTTTTATAGATATTTGTAAATATTTTTAATGTTTGGCTTTATACAAGCCAGCTGGATTCTCATATCTGCTTTCGCAGCATTCAAACTGTTGCCATTTGTTGTGGCTGAAGTATATGGAAAAGATCCAGCCTCTCATAATTATATTATATAGTTGTAAAGGAAGAAGTATTTTAATACCCTTTTCAGATAATTGTGGATATTCTTCTTTGATATTACACTACAACTCTGTAAGCAGTAGTTTTTTAAAGATGAGTTGCAATGAGGAACTGAAATCATATTAATGAACTTCTCACTGTTACATGAGATCCATTAATGTGTCTTTTTTTATTATTCAGGTATAATTAACATACAGTGTTATATTAGTTTCAGGCATTAACAATATAATGATTCAACAATTCTATAGATTTCTCAGCATTCGACCGTGAGATTCCTAGAAGAAAGCATAAGCAACAATTTCTTTGACAAGAGCTATAGAAACATTTTTCTAAATATTCCTCCTCTGGTAAGGAAAATAAAAGCAAATTTAAGCTACTGGGACTAAATCAAAATAAAAAGCTTCTGCAGCTAAAGAAACTGTCAACAAAACAAAAGGGCAATTTACTGAATAGGAAAAGATATTGACAAGTGACATATCTGATAGTGGGTTAATATCCCAAATACATAAAGAACTTATTCAACTCAAAACCAAAAAAACAAATAATCTAACTAAAAAGGGGCAGAGGACTCAAAAAAGACATTTTTCCAAAACAGAAAACAAAAAAAACATCCGGATGACCAACAAACACCTGAAGAGATGTTCACCATACTAATCATCGGAGAAATACAAATCAAAACCATAATGAGATACACTCCACACCTGTCAGGATGGCTAAGGTCATTGGTCTGTCTTGCCCGTAAATGCACGTAGGCCTGACTCTGGAAAGGCATCCATTTGGTCGTTTGAAAAACATGGACTCATTGGCTTTTGCAGATCTTCTAAATGTTAACACATTTCATTATACAAGATCAAAATTCAGTTCTTTAGTATTGCTAACAAAACCTTTAAAAAGGTTTTTATGTCAATAAGTTGTTAAAACACTGTTGCCAGACACAAATTTTACAAAATTCTAGCATTCTTTTGAATATTCAAATTCCATTGAGTTTTGAGTATCAGCATTGTTTTCCTTGAAGTATCAAAACTCAACTTGTCTGTCGTCAAGAAACACTCGATTCTGCAAATATCAGCAAAATAAGCCTGAATAATTATGTTTTTTGGGTAAATTATTCTTTCATGTAAAAATGGTACATAATAAAAGAACGTACAATGTGAACAGTATTTCCCAGCTTCTGACATGGCTCTTAATGATCCCCACCCCTAGGAAACCATGCCTTTGTGTCACTCTCTCCCCTTGAATGTGGGCTGGAGCTGATGACTTGCTTTTAACAAATAGAATATGGCAAAAATGAGGAGGTGTCACTCCTGTGACTGGATTATAAAAGACTATGATTTCCATCTTGCTGGATTTGTCTCTCTGGTTCTTCTCAAATGCTTGACCCCATGGAGAGGGCGACCTGGCCAAGAACTGAGAGTGCCCTCCGGCCAATAGCTGCAGGGAACTGAGGACCTCAGTCCAAGGACCTCAAGTAGCTGAATCCTGCTAACAACCACATGGATAAGGTTGGAAATGGATCGCTCCCCAGTTAGACCTTGATAGGTTTGTGGTCCCAGGTGGCACCTTGATTGCATCCTTGTAAGAAACCTGAGCCAGAAGACCCAGCTAAGCAGTACCCGAATTCTTGACCCACAGAAACCAAGATAATAAACGTGTGTTGTTTTAAGCTGCTAGGTTTTGGGGTAAACTATTCAGAAATGGATAACTAATACAACTATCTACTTCATATATAGAAGTGCTTTATAGATATGTTTAATTTTTGTCACGCGGAATATTAAAGTGTGTCCTTAAGTTCCAAGATTTAATGAAAAAAATAATGAATTTTTACTAATTCATCAAAGATCTTTTTAAAACTGGAATTATAGTGCGTGGGGATGACATCGACATAGTCTGCTAGTACCAGTTGGCTCTACTGCCTCAACCGGTTGTAAGCACTCAGTGATTCTGTTGCATCTGTACCGTCAGTGCAAATGCCAACATAGTGAAAGAGGACACAAGCCAACACAGTAAAAAGGACAAATGATGTATTGGGAATTGCTTCGATTTCACAGAACTCTTGAAAAGTTTCCTGGGATCCCTCGGGATCTGGGGATCATACCTTCAGAGCTGCTGGTACAGACCATCCCAATGATCACGCGAGATGAATTGTTAACTTGCCATCTCTAGTCGATGTAAAGTTGCTTCGGGGATGGCAATGCAAAATGCTCTTCATCTTAAAAAGAAAAGTGGTTTTTATAAAGTTTTGAAACTGCCTAGGGAGTACATGCATGTGATGGACTCTGCTTATCGATTCAGGACTCCTGAAGCACGCCTCACTCTCGCGTTTACCACCCGTCCAGGCTTATAAATATCAAAGCAGCGTTGGTTATCACTGTTACTTGCTGCTGCTCGTATCAGCATCTTATTTCTTGATCACTAGGGAAGGGGGTGTTCATATGTTTTTGTGTATGTGTTTGTGTGGGAACGTGTTTTTGTAGGAGTTCTGTAAGAAGGAATCTAGTACAGCTTGGATAAGATTGATGACTATTTCCAAGTACCTGGTACTGTAGTGAATAATAATAATACTTCCTTAGGGCAAGGAATTTAGAAAATAAATATGTATGAATCAAAAATTATGCATTATTTTCCACCAAGATAAAATCCTTGCTAGTTTTTGTTGTGTGTGTTTTCTTTCTTTTCATGAATTTGAAATTCAAATGGGTAATATTTTAAAAAATTTTAACAATATTAATGGGCAATTTGAACCCTAGAACTTGCTTTCAAACTTCTGCAGATAGAAGTTCTTACACTTGCAGGTAAATTAAACACCGAAGTACATTGATTTCATTGTGAAGAATCATGATTTCACATCACAAAGGCATCGGTATTCTATTATCCAAAATATTTTTTAAAAGTTAAAGCTTCTTCACTCTA
This sequence comes from Urocyon cinereoargenteus, assembly GCA_032313775.1. Classification (NCBI taxonomy): domain Eukaryota; kingdom Metazoa; phylum Chordata; class Mammalia; order Carnivora; family Canidae; genus Urocyon; species Urocyon cinereoargenteus. The sequence continues at coordinate 786,899 of JAVLSZ010000020.1, forward strand.
GGTTAGTTTTGTTTATATTGTTAAACATTTTATGTAAAGTGGTAATAAAATATGTTTTTGGCCTACTTTTTACATGCTGTCCTATATATTTTATAGACTCTAAGTTCACATGCGTGCATGCATCAATATACAAATTATAAAGCAAAGGAAAGACATAGTAAGAAGCACATCATAATTATCTTGTATTTTTAAGTGATGGAGATAACATGTTTCAAGTTCCTGAAGATTGATGTTATTTTATTAATTATGGATCCCTAGATATTACAAGGCAGTCAGCAGTGGTTTAAAATGAAGGTGATGTTCCCGTATGCATCCTACTCCAGAGCATGTCATGGTGGATTAACTGAGCTCAGATGTCTCCGCTGTTGATCCTTGTCACAGTGGCTGAGCTGATCCTTTGTAGCTGATTGACACGTTATGGCCAAAATTAATACACTAGCCAGACCTCCGATAGACTGTCATGATGAAATCTCTCATTATTTTTCCACCTTAATTTCTACCAAAGAGTAGATACAAGTCCCTAAAAACACAATGGAAAAAAATCTGAAAATAAGTAAATATTTTCTGTGGCTGGCTACTTGCTCATCTCTTTTTCACACTTACACCTATTGATTTCAAGATGAAATTAGTTTTAAAAATAAAAGTGCTCTTAAATAGTATAGAAACAGCATGTTCTTCTATCTTTCAGGGGTCAGAGAAGGGTCACCGTATATAGTTATATATACACATATACATATAACTATATATATAACTGTTTTATGTTTAATGGCCAGGGATTCCTGCTATTAAAAAGCTGGGTTCTAGGCTATTACTGTTCTCATTTATTATTTATGAAGCTCTGTCCATGTGCATGGTATTTAATGTTCGATGAAATTGTCCCAGACAAATTCCCCTCAGGAGCCTCCACGCTGAAAACAGGAGAACGATGCAGGTGAAGAGTTGTAGGAAGGACAGAGAGCGATTAAGGGTTGCACACTTGGCATTGATTTGCCCAGTAGGTGGACAGCGAGGGGGACTTGAAGCCCGGGAAATGATTTTGAGATTGAGAAGCCAGTCAGTGCAGTGAAACCAATAACTAGAAGCAAGGAAAGGCATCCGAAAGGAGATCTCACCCTTTAAGTGAGGAATCTACATCTTCACCTCTGACATTTCTTCATACGCTGGGTTCACCTGGTTTCTCAGCATCACCTTCTTACTCATCATGTTCCAAACCAGTGGGTCTCAAACTTGGATATCATCAGAGTCCCGTGCAGGCCAGTAGGCGTTGTTAAAACCAGTTGTGATTATGGGGCCACATGTTGGTCCGAGTATCTGAATCAGCAAGTCTGGGGTCTTGAATGTACATTTCTAACAGGACCTCAGGAACTGGTGGTGTTGTTCCTTGGAGCACCTCCGTCCTACACTAGTATCTCCAATTCCTCTTACATCTCGTCCTCCAAACCGCAGCTGAGAGTTGTCTCCAATGCTGAGCTCACACTCAGACAATTCCCCGGTTCTGTCTTTGCTTTCCTAGGCATGTCCTTCAGATTTGTGTTAGCTTTCTGACCGACCAGGTATGATCACTCTTCCTATCACTACTGCCAGGAACAAGAGAAACTACAATCACTACTGTGACTACTTGGAACACCTACTATATGCAAGACAATAATCACTCGTACGTGTATTATCTCACTACATAATGCTACTAGATCATCTGTATTATCTCCGCTTACAAGGGAAGAAGTTCATTTGCAGCAAGATTAGTTCACTAGCAGTGAGTATCACAGAAAGGATATGAATGAAGGTTTTGTTTTGTTTTGTTGATCATTATTTCCTTTTATTTTATAAATTTATTTTTTATTGGTGTTCAACTTGCCAACATATAGAATAATACCCAGTACTCATCCCATCAAGTGCCCCCCTCAGTGCCTGTCACCCAGTCACCCCCACCCCCGCCTGCCTCCCCTTCCACCACCCCTAGTTCGTTTCCCAGAGTTAGGAGTCTCTCACCAAAACCCATGTCTTTATGCCCATCTAGTATTCAGGCCCTGCCCCCAGTCCACCTCTTTCATGCAGTCCCTCATGTGGTGCAATAGTGAGCCTTCTCCCTTCTCTCAACTAATGATCTCCTTTGTATTACAAAGGCCTAGGATGTGATGAGGCGGCATTAACAATCAGTCCAGAAGGGATAGATTAGTCAAGAAATGTCACTTGGATAATTAAATGCTTGTATGACACAACACACAAGTAAGTAGCAGATGGAATAAAATCCGCAATGTAAAAGATAAAACTGAAAAATTTAAAATAAGCTGTAAGATGCTAAAGTAAAATGTCACACAAGTGTAAACACAAACACCTGTCCAAATACAAAAAAAAAAAAAAAAAAAAAAAAAGTTAAAAAAATGAAAGTTAAACCAAAAACCAGGGAAGTTATTTGCAGTGAATTTGAACGGTGAAGGATTAGTTAAGGAAATATATAATCAACTGTCAAATCTTCATGATTCACAAAAGAGGAAAACCAGATGGCCGATATGTTTATAAAAATGTGTTTAGAATTCAGAAAAAATAAGGGAAATTAGTGTTGTATATCAGCACAATATAAGTCCACACACATGAGATTAGTACATCTGAGCATTTGCAGAGATGTGAGCCCCTGGGAATTCCTGAGGTATGCTGCTTAGCATGTGACTTATTTCAAGTGCTTTGGAAAGAAGTTTGAAATACCGACTAAAGTCGATGATGTAGGTACCTATGACTTAACTCATTCTACTTCTAGGTAAATACTCCAAAACATCTCTTCAACAGACACACAAAGGTGTATGTGCCAGGATGTTTACCACAACGTCCTTATAATAGGAATACATCGAGAACAAGGCACATATTCTTAATAGGTCATTGGATAATTAATTTTTATATTCTATTTATATAATCCTTCAGTTAAAACCGTTAAACAAAATCCACATGCGTTATCATGGATCCATCTCATGAACGTAATGTAGAATATAATTAGTAAATCACAATGTGTACCAAAGTGATACTATTTTTATAAACTTAAAACACACAAATCCTATATGTTATTTGTGAATCCAAACATATGAGTTAAAGTAAATATACAAACAAGAACATATACCAATTTCGGGATGATGGTTACCTTTGGGAAAGGGGAAGGAAAAAGGGATGAAGATTGGCCTTAATTGTATATGTAATGTTTTGCTTGTCATTTAGATTAAAAAATCTGAACCAAATATGGCAAAGTACTAGTACTTGTTAAATTAATGTGGCAAATACTTTTTTTAAAGATTTATTTATTTATTCATGAGAGACACAGAGAGAGGCAGAGACACAGGCAGAGGGTTTCCCTGCGGGGAATGCGCGGTGGGACTTGATCCCAGGACCCCGGGGTCACGACCTGAGCCAAAGGCAGACGCTCAACCATGGAGCCACTCAGGCATCCCAATGTGGCAAATACTTTGTGTTCTTGAGTCTTGCTTTTTATTTCCATATAAAATTGTTTACAAGGATTGCCTTCACTACTTTCTTTCTTTCCAAAACCTATACGATGAGTATAATGGTTTGCACAACAATTTCTCAGAAAAATCAAACAAGCTATCAAAGTATTTATTACATATATGTTCATTACATGTAGAGCTAAAAGGAGTAAGACAGGTCCTCATCCAAGGAGATGGAGAATATAACCAGAGAAATCAAGTTAAATTACATGAAACAATTAAAGAAAGTTAAGTGCTATGATCTATAACAGCATTTCCCAAAAGATCCTTGAGATGTTAATAGATGTTTTATTAAAAAAAAAAAGGCTTCTATGGTCAAATAAGTTTGGGAATTATTTCATAAGACATTACCCTCCTAGCAATTCACAGTGCCCATTAACGTACTAATGACTGAAAACTTTTGCAGCAAAGAAAATGGTTGTATTTTGACTAAGCCAAATGTTCAAAATTTCTTTCACCATGGAAGACTTTGTTAAAATGTTTCCTTTTTTGATCATGAAAATTTTAGAAATGAAGAAACAAAAATAACACGAGGTTAACGGTATTTTTTCAAACAAATGAAGCATGTTGATGACAAAACATTTCCAAAACTAATTGCTGGAAACATTTTTTCTTCATTTATTCATTCACTTCATTCAACAGGTATTGTGAAATATCTAAAAGGAAATGATAGTTTCATAGTATATAGGAAATATTTGCAATCCAATGTATAAGATTTCCCAGAATTAAATCATGAATGATTTCTCAGAGTAAAAGAACTCAACCCTTTAAAGTTATATTGAGCATAAATCTATTCACAATTTTATTAAAGAATTAATTTATATGAATATTTGTAAATACTAGGTATATCTCCTTGAGTCACAAGAGTATAATTTCTACACAACAATAAATAAAATTGATTAAGCAAAAATTTGTTGACTTACACTTTATTTTTCATTGCCCACACCTAATGCACCATTAGCCAAACTTAATATCAGAAAGGAATTTCCCTTATTTCTACCCTTGTGACAATTTACAAATATATTAAATTCATATGTTAAATGAAAATATCTAAAATTTGAAGTAGGTATGTAAGATCTAGTTCTAGGAGTTAATAGTTAACCCTTGTCCATTTGAGTGTTTCCGAAAAACACTTGATTCTCATTTCAGAACCACTACCATTTATACCATTTTATATTTGGTGAAATTCTGCTGCTATTTGCTTAAAGATAAAACACTTGAATCTCATTCTTTCTGAATTTCTCATTTTCTTATAATTCCTACAGCTCTTTAAAAATTGTTTTAGGACTTACGTAAGAGAATGTTTCTGCCCTTTACAGAAACTAAATTTGTATATGATAAAATCTCATGTGAAGTATGATTCAATACCCTTAATATTATTCAGGTTAATTAGGAATTCTGATTGTCCTAAGAGAAATTCACATAAATACTAAGAAAGTATGGGATGCCTGGGTGGCTCAGCAGTTGAGCATCTGCGTTTAGCTCAGGGTGTGACCCCTGGGTCCTGGGATCGAGTCCCACGTCGGGCTCCCTGCATGGAGCCTGCTTCTCCCTCTGCCTGTGTCTCTGCCTCTCTCTCTGTGTCTCATGAATAAATAAATAAAATCTTAAAAAAAATACTAAGAAAGTAATCTTTGTTTTCAGACTTATGTTGGAATCTAATGCTGGAAATGGTTTTTAAGTGGTTTCACAAAAAATTCTACAGGTACCTAGTTTTCAGAGATGTGATTTTTCATCTGTTTTTGTTATTTTAGTCTTGGAAAGATAGTGATGTAAAGAGTAAATGTGTATCTTCTCTAGTTTTATTACCTTTTAATATTGAACTGAAATGTTAATGATAAATTGATTTTATATAGAGTAAAAGGCAGGTGGAAAAGAATGATACATTATCTGCTCTGGGTGCTTCCCATAATGTTAGTACTTCAGATACTCTTCTCAGAGTCACAATTAATAATTGTTTGAAATTTTCTGTCAGTAAAGAAAGCCTTATTTGGTTTAAATGCACTGTTAGACCTTTGCGATATTTCAGCCAGATGTTCTTCCTAACCGTCTAACTCACTTGTTTCACTATCAGTGGAAAATCTATGACTCAATTCTGGCAGTTAACAGGACTTAATGACAGGACATTAACTCACTACTCACAACTGTCTGCATAATAAAATGGTATCACCAGTAGTCCACTTAGGCTATTATAAGACAGTGGAATAATCTACTGTGTTACAAGTAAATTAGAGTTTTTTCTTAATTTTTTAATTTTTTTAAAAGATTTATTTATTTATTTATTTATTTATTTATTTATTTATTTATGATAGACAGAGAGAGAGAGAGAGAGAGAGAGAGAGAGGCAGAGACATAGGAGGAGGGAGAAGCAGGCTCCATGCAGGGAGCCTGACATGGGACTCAATCCCGGGACTCCAGGATCACGCCCTGGGCCAAAGGCAGGCACTTAAACCGCTGAGCCACCCATGGATCCCCATAAATTAGAGCTATATATACATTATGAAGATAAACATGTAACATTTATTTTTGTAAACAATTTCTCAGATGAGGACATTTTTCAGATGGACCTTCATTGTTTTTATAGGTGCAACTATGGACATGTATGTCTTCGAGTATTAATTATCTAAAATTGTGTCATTGTCAAAGTGTTCATCCCTTCCGGTTACCCCTAGCCATTTTGCCATATCTATATGTTGGTCTTTTTTTTTTTTAAGATTTTATTTATTTATGAGAGAGAGAGAGAGAGAGAGAGAGAGGCAGAGACACAGGCAGAGGGAGAAGCAGGCTCCATGCACAGAGCCTGACATGGGACTCGATCCCGGGACCCCAGGATCATGCCCTGGGCCAAAGGCAGGTGGCACTTAAACCGCTGAGCTACCCAGGCTGCCCTATATGTTGGTCTTGCTTGAAAAATAGGTGTGTGGTATCAGGTTTGAAGGAAAGGTAAATCTTGTGTAAAAGAAAATCAGAATGAAGAATATTTTAGTTATCTATTGCTACATAGCAAATTACCCACCCTCCCCGACACACACACACACAAGTCATCTTTGTGACTTATACCAGCAAGCACTTATTATCTCAAAATTTAGGAGTAGCTTAGCTGAGTGTTTCTGGCTTGAGATCTTTCATGAGGAAACAGTCAAGATGTCACTTGAGGTTGCATTCATCTGAAGGCTTGATTGGGGTGTGAAGATCTGCTTTCAAGATGGCTTAATCCATGACTGGCAGGTGTGGCTGACTTTTGGTAGGAAGCCTCAGTTCCTCATCATGGGGCTAACCCTTTGAGTGCCCTCTTTACACTGCAGCTGGTTTCCCTCCGAGTGAGTGATAAAGAACAAGGCAGAGGCCAAAAGGCCCGTATGAACTAAGCTTGGAAATCACATACTATTGTTTCTGTAATATCGTATTGGATATCTAGGTATCCAATGTGGGGGACAACTATGTACGTGTGTGAATATCAGAAAATGATGGTTCTTGGAGGAGACCACCTTAGAAGCTGACTTCTATAGGTAAGGAGGAAAAGAAATAGCAGCATAATCTGAATTAAACACTATACCTTGACTTTGTTTCAGGACAATGAAGATCTCAGTCACCTACAATAATTTCTACTGATTTCTGCAAGGTGAAGTAGCACAAGATATGTGGTATTGCTGTCTGTATATATGGATCACATTCATTCATGTCAATAATTTTGAAATCTAGGTCACACAGAAAGTTGTCATTTGATGGTGGGGCAGCTCTAGTGTCATACATCAAGAAGGTGTAGAGCTAGAATTAGAAAAGTAAGATCCAGGGTTCTTGTCTTTTAACCTTTGGTCATGGTCATTGCTTCTGGCCAGTCCAGAGGTACTTCAAGAGATTCTCGATCTACTTATTGCTGAAAAGGGTCAATATTAAGCATCCATCTCCAGCCATTGTTCTATGAAACTGTAATTCAGAGACATGTCAATTTTTTGCATCTATTCCACTGGTAGATGTATATGCTCATAGGTTTTAAGACTTTTGTGACACATTTTGATGATGAAACAATGAGGTTTGTAAGCAAAGACGGTGTGTAATTCACCTCCACACACATTTAACTTTGCAAACATCAAGGCATAGTAAAAGGAAATGCATCATTCTAGGCAAGCAGCTGAATCATAGCTGTACAGCCTGACTTTTAGCATGAAAACCAGGAGTGGAACAGTGAAGAGTTATGAGCACTATAAAGGCAGATGAAGGAAGAACAGTGGGAGGATAACCACAGTTTTGGAATTATGGCTCAAGATGTTGTTCTTACATCCCTTTCAATGGAAATAATTTCCATTCTCGGCACAGGGTGAGCTGTTAAAGTAAATGTCAAGATCAACTTGAGATATTTTGAATAAGAGATGTTAAGGTCAGTTCAGATGCTCACTGTCTTTGTTTGAGACCAAGACATGTTCACAAACATGCATTGTTTCTGATGAATGGCTAATTAGATTGAAGGGGAAACAAGGATGCACCTGGTATCTTTCTGCATCATGGGATCACATTTCCTGGATATATTTTACTACCTGGTTCCAGGAACTCTCAACGTCAAGTATTATCAGCTGCAAAACATCAGATAGTTTTATACTTAATTAGGCTAAGTGTCTGATTTATGACACCGGAGTCACGGCTTCAAGTAAGGTCATTCACCTCAAAGAGATCAACACCCATCATGGATAGATCTGCTACTGCATTGCTGCTTGACACTCAGGATACTTTAGTAGACCCATTGACTATTATCAGAATTAAAAAAAAAAAATGTTTTCTATTTGTAGACCTCAATTCCTGGCCTCTTATAAAAATCCAAAAAATTGAAAAATAATTTTCATATAGACTTGGAGTAGGAGTAATGGAGCTCTCTTTGAAAATTCTAGAATTTATTTGCTGGGTCTGTTGTGCAGAAGGTGGGAAGAGGGGATAGTGAGGGTTATGCTGCATTCATTTTTTTTTTTTTTTTTGGCCTGGTCATGTAAACTAGGTGAAAAGATGAATCTCTGATGAATCAGATTCCTGATTTGAGGAAAGTTTAGCAACAAGCCTATTTACAAAGATGTGGTCAAGATTTAGGGAAAATAAGAAATATGGTTCAGGGCCCTCGCACTGTGTAATAGCAGAGAACTATTGTTATCTTTAGGTTTTTAGGGGCAGGAGACGGGAAAAGTAGCAGAATCCAGAGTGAAGTGAGTCATTTGAAGTGCTGTGGTTTCAACAGAGGGATGCAGCTGACCAGTAGTGACCTGACTGGGAGGAACCAGGAAAATAAATATGCTGTCCTCCCTCTCCTGCCGACCTCTAACCCCTAGTACTAAACCCAGCTGGAAGCCCGTCCGTGCGGTTCGTATAGGTCAGGTTCTGGAGCACAGAGCAAGACAGAAAACTGTGGAGTGTGGATTTGGAGGGGCAAAGGGAAGATATCAAGCATGAAGGCATACTTTTAATTAGCAGAATTCAAATAAAAATACATGCTCTTATTCCTGACCTCACTGAAACTAGAAATTAAAACATTATGTGATCACCCCTAGAATGTGATTGCCTGAGTTTGAATCCTAGCTCCAACACTGACCTCTGGCAGATGACTTGCTCTCTCTAGGCTTCGTCATTAAAGAGATAATCATGGTGCCAAGCCCATAGGTGGTTGTGAGGAATAAATGAATGTGAATATATAAGCAGCCAGACCAGTGCCTAGCATACAGTTAGCATTATATGACTTTGCTATTATTATTGACTTAAGTCCCACACAGCATCACATAGTTGTATTGCTCCTTTTAAGGACAAATAATGTATATTGGGGTGACTTGGATTCCTTGGGTTTTCCAGTATTCTTTAGTGTTTGGCTATAACCTAAGATTAAATATGTAGGTTGCAGTAATTAAATGGAAATCCTTAACGGCCCCACTTCTCACTGAAGTAGGCAGGAAACATTTCCCTGAATATTCTCATAACAACCAGGAAGTGTGGTGAATTTCTTTACTCCAGAAGATGACTAACTGGGTTGGTACCATGTGAATTAAATAGGTGATGGAAAAATTTAGTCAAATGCTCTAGCTTCCCCCACTAAATGAATCCCTTTAGGAAGCATTTCAAATGTGCTTATTGCACAGAATGGTAGAGATAAAAATAAATCTTTGACTTGGAACAGTGCCTTTTCTTGAGATTTATTATCTAATTAAACAATTTCACAATAAAAAAAAGCATTTACATTTTCATAGGAACCAAGAAACAGCAGTAATAATATTAGCAACTAGCACTCGTAAATCCCACTAGAGTTTACAAAGGGTCTTCACATTTACTGGCTCAATGGTTTTCAAGCTGTTGTTCAGCCATTGAACCCTTTGGTTGTCACGTGCTCGTAGACGCGTGTATCACAGGACAATGGAGCGTTCTGATTCAAGCCCACATGATTCAAGCCCCCACTTTTCCCCACCCAGAGGTAATTCCTCTTGACGGGTGCTGGGTTTCTGAGGAGGACAGTGTGGAAGCTACTTTGTCAGTTTTGTTCTTAGTCCCTTCCCTTTCTTGGGTGCAGGCCTCCGCCTTTTGGAGTCCTGTTCTGCACATGGAGCGTTGGGCCTCAGACAGCCTTCCCTGAAAATATTCGTGTGCAAGTAGAGGGAATTCTCACCTAGTGAGGACTTTGAGAACAGAAGGAAAAGATGAGGAGAATTAAGAAGACCCAGAGCATTTCTTTTACATGCCCCACTGTGATTGCTTGAAACCTGACATCACATCTGTGACCAAGAGTTAGCCGAGTTTGGGATTTTAACTTCCCCAAATCCCACGGTATATAATCCATCCAAGAAAGAATTGATGGATTGTCCTCCTTAGTCAGCAGAACATACGCAGTCTCCTAAGCAATGAACTTTCAGGAGGCGATCGAAGGCAAACTAAATTAAGCCTTGTTTTCGCTACTACTAAGCTATTTATGCACACAATATTTAAAATAATCTCAAGGTGTACGTGTATGTGTGCGCGTATGCTCTCTCCCCTGCTCCCCCAATCTTTTTCAATCTCTCTCCTCTCTTCCTCCCTCTCTGAAGACTTGTTTTGTCAGGCTCTAAGTTGAGTTCTGTGCACCATCTCTTTTAAAATTCACATTATTTTAAAATATAAATTAAAATTTACATTATTATTTTATTTTTAAAAAATATTATTTATTTTAAAATTCACATTATTATTACTACTGGGATAAGGACATTGTGGCTGGCCTAAGGACCTTAGGTAAAGTCTTAACTGTTAGAATCTGCCCCTAGTCCATGCTCTTAACTGCAATACTAAGCCACTTGCACAAGCTGGCACATTTCAGCTCCAAAACTGACAACAATAATAGCAACACAAATTTGGAATGCCAATAATCATGGGAAATCCATGTTAAAAATAAAGAAAAGCACAAAGTTTAATTCTATCATATGTTCTTTGCTTAGAAATTTGGAGGGGAATTTGATTAGATCAGTTTTCTTGGGATTGGTGTGATGTAAAAAAAGTAATTGGTCTCTAAGTGGCTTCTGAGGAAAGGATGAGATCTGACTCAACGGAAACCCCATGAGGACTGGCAAGGGCGGGCATCTTCAAGGCGTGCTCACTTTTTGCCTGTACCTTTATGAAAATCTGTTCCAGGTAACTCAGAATTTCCTGGAAGGTAGCATTATTCCACTCCGCTTGTAGCTGGATATGTTTGAGTTTCACATGGGTGATTCCGGCTTATCATTCAAATCTCGGACCTGACGTTATCTACTTGGAGATGAGTATCTTTCTGAGCACCCCCACCCCCAACCAGCTCCCTATCTGGTGTCGGAATCCCAGGACTGTTAGAACGAGAATCGCTCCTTGAAATTATCTTGCTTATTTATTTATTCTTTTAATTAACAAGTCTGTATGTTTTCACCAGAATATAAACTCCACAGGGCAGGAATCTTTGTTCATTTCTGTGTCCTCGGAATGTAGAATATCATCTGGTACATATAAGGCAGCGTGTAAATATTTGCTTAGTGAATTAATATTCTGAAGTTCTTGAGGTTTGCTCAGTAATATTAACAATTTTCAGCCAAATACCATTTCAAATGAGATTGATAAAGAGTTCTTAATGGCATTTTGAATCCTTAAAAATATAATGTAAAGAAAATTAAAAAGCTGCACAAATAGAATAAAATATAGAATTTTAAATTCAATATGACTTTAACTGTAAAGGTTTGAAAGAGAAAAACCTGTAAAGATGTCAAAATATTAAATACGGCTGCTATAGTGATAAGTTATGAGTAATTTTCTCTCATACTTACAAAACAGTGTGATGAGCACAAATTACTCTTATATGGAAAATCTAACCAAGAACTGAAAAAAAAATTGTAAATGGATCGACAATATTTTCCAAAGCTACAGTTTTGTTTTCAGAAATATTTTCAAATTAGGTATATTAGAGAATAATTGTGACAATAAGTGTGACAATAATCATGATGATTAAAAGGAGAGTAAGAAAGCGAGAAAGAAACAAATTTGGGGGGATCCCTGGGTGGTGCAGCAGTTTGGCGCCTGCCTTTGGCCCAGGGCGCGATCCTGGAGACCCGGAATCAAATCCCACATCGGGCTCCCGGTGCTTGGAGCCTGCTTCTCCCTCTGCCTGTGTCTCTGCCTCTCTCTCTCTCTCTCTCTGTGACTATCATAAATAAATAAAAAAATAAAAAAAAGAAACATTTGGGGGAGCTAGAGATGTGAGAGTCATTTACTCTCTCTCTCTCTCTCTATATATATATATTTTTTTTTTTTTGCATAAACCTGCACAAGTTTAACTAGTAATATTTATAATAGTCTTTTCTTGGTCTTTTAAAAGAAGAGACCTAAAGAACATTATAAAATATCAATCATGATCTGAAAATGTGTTACACAGACAAAGGGTAATTCACTTGGAAGTTCGTGTACTACTGATGTCTAACAATCTGTTGGGTTTATGGTGGCCGTGTAGGAGGGATAAAGAATCTTTAGCCTGACTTGCAAGTCATCCAGGCAGACCGTACATCAATGAGAGCAGGAGCCACATCTTTTCAGACGCCTTGTATCTCCAGGGCCTAGTGTGGTGCTGCAAGGGGTCCAACTACTTTTTAATACGTGAATATATTACATGCTATTTTTTACAAGATTTAATATACGGAGCCAAGTTATTTCTTCTGTTCTATTATTATATTCCTGTATAATAATATTTCATATTTTTGTTCTATATTTGAGGAGAAAAGTTGCCTGCCCAGTGACTGAATCTTGTGTTTTTCACTCAGAGTCCATTGAAATAGGAGTATTTATGTTCACACTTCAGAGCATTATAAATGGCTATGTCAAATCCAATCGCATCAACTTAAATATACACGTATAGGAATGATCTAAATGTTTTCCTGGAGTCCTATAAGAAAAGCATAAAACTGCAAAAATCTACTTCAGTAGTGGCTTTAAGTCTCATTCTAAATGTTCTAGTTGGGAGGTAGAGAGATAATTCTTCCTTCTACTCTAATTATATTTTTAATCATGAAAATATATCCACATATTCCTTCTAGCTCTATGCTGTAGTGGCAATTGTTATTAAACCATCTCTTTAAAGCATCAGTTCTTAACCTGGGCTGCATATTGGAATCACCTGAGGGGCATTAAAAATGACCAAGGACTAAAAAAAAAAATTTTTTTAATTAAAAAAAAAAAAAAGACCAACGCCTCCTTCCCAGCCTAGATATTTTGATTTAACTTATCTGGGGGTAGCCTGGGGTACTGAAGTGTTTAAAAACCCAGAGCTAATTTGAATGTGCGACCAAGGTTGAGAGCCACTGATTTATACCGTTAACAACATTTTCTTATTTAGACAATGCTATTGTTTTCCAAACCAACCAGCTGACCCATAAGCCCCAGACCTGCAACTGGTACTAACTTATTTACAGAAGTCCTTCCAAACAATGTGTATAAATGGTTTCTAGGTGATAAAACGTTTTCCCTTTTAGACAGTACGTCAAACAGGTCATTTGTCCCCATGTTAAGGTTATTACAAAGGTTATTTCTGTACCGTTTTTAATCATTTCTTTTGTGTTCTTAGCGTCATGTCCTGATCCGTACTTCATTGGGATTATTCCTTAATGTGTCCCTTTTCACAAGTACATTGGAGAGGACTACACTTTGAAGATTTTATCCTTTGGCTAAAAATTTTAGGATGGAATTGAAAGACGAACTTATGAGAAAGTTAAAGTAGGAATAGTATATTGAACTAACCAAAATGTACCCTCTGGAACTCATAAAGAGGGAAGAAATTTGAAAATTTTAATACAGCTCTGCTTTATGTAAGACTAGAAAATGAAACAAGATATTCTTCATTTCCCAAGATCTCAGAAACCCAAGTCATATTCAATTTGGAACTGACAAGTCTATTTAAAGGATAAATTAGTTTAGAAAATTTGGGGGAAGATATCCACTGTTTTTAAACTCAGTTTCCTGTAGTTTGGTGGCTTAAAAACATTCTTTATATATTGATTTAGTAGTATAGTTATTGAGTAGAGACTTAAGGGATTTTATGCTTTTACTTCTTACGTATTAGTGCATTTTTAAATTTAAAATGTGGCTCTTGAGGAAACTCAGATAATCTTTAGCATATAGCCAAGAAGGCGTAAGACAAATAAAAATAATAGAAGGCCTAAATGTGAGACAAATAAAAATAAGGCAAAATATCTAAAGTCTTTACTCTGAGTGCAGTTGATAAGGATGGATACATTACAAAAGAAGCCAAATTAAGTTACATAGAAACATTTAAAGCCAATTTGCCCTGATATGGGTTTTCTAGCTGTGTGCAAAGGGGAGAAGGGAAGGTGTTTAATTTTTTTTTTTTATTGTGTGTTTGCCAAATAAAAGGAAGTCCATGTGTCACAAGTGAATGAGCTATGTGCTTGTTCTTTCTTATTGCTATAATAACTTCTCTTCGAGTAAATGAAAAAGGAATCAGGTAACCTGTTTGAGGTAACTTGCCAGCTAGGAGAGCAGCTGAAAACTTAGCATTTCTCCAAAGGGGCGATGGGCTAACTGAAGGCCAGTCTTTCGTCAGCAAGACAGTGATAGGTGGTGGCAGCCTGTGCTGGATTAATCGTAGTTATTACCCGGTACCTAAACTGGCGGAGATGAACCTCCAAAGGAGATAACGGAGAGTGGCAGTTCATTAGCCTACGTAGACTAATTAAACATCTAATTAGATTCTTACTGGGAAATACCTTCATGTGATTATGAGTCCAGAGTGACTCAGCAAGCCCACAAATTGGATTATCTGGATCTTAAACTCTCATAAAAATAATGGTGTTCCAAGAGTTAGCTTGTTCTCAAAATAGTAAGTGATGAACTTAGGAGTTAATTAGATGTCACTTATTTCCTCATTTATTTATTAAGTAGTCAATTCTGGGATCCCTATTTTCCTTCTTTATTGCAATTTCAAAATCATTATCACACTGAGAGCTTACTTTAAGTCAGACGCCATGCCAAGCAGGGAACGGGCGTCATATTGCTGCATCTTTTACAACCGTCCCATGAGGGAGGGGTCCTGAGTCTTCTTCGAGGGCCGTGAGAGAGCTGAACCTGAGAGGTGACTACCTGGTTCACATCGCCACCCTTAGGATAGACCCTGGGCACCGTCAACTGGTAGACCGTGTGCTACACCCATGCAAAATGCAGACTCGTTTTGGTACTAGCTTAATAGTTCAATATTCTTCTAATTTTATTGGTTCTGCTCATGTTTCTCAATGATATTATCTGCAAGAGCTATTTTTAAAAGATATTATTTGTCTATTTATTTGACAGAGAGCAAGGGGCAGAGGGAGAGCGAGAGAGCTGAGCACAGAGACCAGCAAGGGGCTCACCCTCAGAACCCTGAGACCATAGCCTATGCCCAAATCAAGAGTCAGTCGCTTACCCAGCTGAGCCACCCCGGCAGCCCAAGAGCTGTTTATAGTCATTACTTAACTTAGTTGCCTGCTTTTGCTATTTTTGGGAACCATAGCCTAACAATCTGGTGCACGTTGTTGGCACAGCCTAATTTCTTTGGCCAGGCTGAGACCTAGAGAAGAGTCCTCTTAGGATCCTGATTGTTTACCGCAGGATTCCTCACCTGCGTATCATTTACATTTACACTAAAGTATTCTTTGTTGTGAGGGACTCCCCTGTACACTGTAAAATGTGTAACAGCATCCCTGACCTCTCCACCCGCAACATGCCAATAGCAAACCCCCCTTTTCCCTGTCCCTAGTTGTGACGACCAGGAACGTCTCCAGACTTTACCCAATGGTTCCTTCGGGCAAAATTACTCTTGGTTGGGAACCATGGTTTACAGAGTCAAGAAATGGTATTAAATATTTGTGTACTAACCATAGCTATTACAGCTACTGTGTTATGGTTGAAGTTCTACATACTGGTTGACAAAGAAAAATTGCATTGGGCAGAATTAGACAAGGAAGAGTAGTATTGAGACTGTTGTAATAGGGAAGAAATATTGAACTCATTCATTTGGGGAATATAAAAAATAGTGAAAGGGAATAAAGGGGAAAGGAGAAAAAATGAGTGGGAAATAGAAAGGGAGACAGAACATGAGAGACTCCTAACTCTGGGAAACCAACTGGGGGTGGGGGAAGGGGAGGTGGGCAGGGGGGTGGGGGTGACTGGGTGATGGGCACTGAGGGGGGCCCTTGATGGGATGAGCACTGGGTGTTATTCTATACGTTTGCAAATTGAACACCAATAAAAAATAAATTTATAAAAATAAAAAAAAAAGAAAGAAACAAGAGGGAGAAGAGTTTTAGACACTATGGAAAGCAAGGAGGAAAGTACTGGAAGACCTTAGTGGGGAGCTTGGTCCCTGGGCCATGTGATTGCTAATTGATGTCGGTGGAAGTTGGACTCCCACCCACCCCAGAGACTGCGAGATAGGGGTAACTATCATTCCTGATAATTACATTTCAGAATAATGGCCCATGGGTCCTTGAGAAAGATAGTCCGGGGTTGTAAAACCTGCCAGAGGCTGGGAGGAGATTTACATATCAAAGGAGTAAAAAAAAAGAATTTGCAACTGCAAATTTTTAAAAGTAAATGCTCTAAGACAAATGAGGCTGGGAGGTGGGGCTTAGGGTCAGAAAGAAACCTGTCTGAAGTTCAGTCAAGCTGATGAGAATGGTAAACCCATCCTGGTGCGAGTTACAATAATGCTTTTATATTTAGGGTCCATTTAGGACATGGCATTTTTAAGTCCGTGGTTGGGTTGGGATTTATGCAGCCGTCACGTTCTCTCAGTAAAAAATGCCTGTGGAAGGGTCTGGAGTTCCACGGCCTGCTTATTGCCCTCAGCTTACGCCTACCCAAGTGTCCATGATCTTCCTTTTATGGAACTAACACTCACAACCGGAGTCTCATCAGCCCTGAGTGTGAGCTGCCTTTGCTCTCAGCAGATGATGATCATCCATTTTCCAAACGGAGATCCGTTTTAAACGGTTTTAAACATTACAGGTTAAAAGAATATCTTCTTTATTTTTCATTTCTACACATAGTGGGAGCTTAATAGTTGCTTGCTTCATACATGGGCGACACCTGGGTCTCTATTTTCATGGGTGTTCAGTTGCGTCAAAGTTAGCTTGACTCTTACCTGAGAAGTCCTCAGAAAAGCAGAAACAGTGTCCTGCTTCCCCGGGGGGAGGTTTTCGGGATTTATCCTCTAGAGGTGCTGGGACACAACAGGTAGACCAACGTCCTGGATTCTGTGACTGATTTCAATGATTGATCCAACGCCACACAATTTAACCAGCTGGTACTGATCACTTAACAGGAGCAAGATCGTGTGCTAAGCACTGGGAATTAAAAGGCAAGGCGCCACACCCTTCCTTAAGGGGTTCGCTATTGCAGAGGAGCCTGACCACACTCTTGGATGCCATATTGAATCATATTTCAAGGGAGTTTAAGGCCATGGGAGCACAGAAGAAAATAACTTACCCGGTGACATCATGAAAGGCATGGAAACAAGGAAGGCAAGACCAGAATGCTGAGCAGAATTTTGAGCAACAAATCCGAACAATGTTGGAAAAAGCAGAGAAGTAATGGTTTCTTATGTCGCCAGGCAATGAGGCATAATCATGAAGTAGCCTGACTCTCTTGCCACTGCCCTCAATGGACTTCATTGAATTCCCTTTCTCTGTCACTGGGCCGTACCTCAGGAAGATCCCAGATCTTTCCAGGAAGAATAGTCCTTGGGTATTGGAACTGAGTTTTCTGATATTAACATACAGTACAGTCACATATCCTAACTTTCGCCTCTAATTCAATGTAAGGCTTCTCCCATCTTCCCAGCTCAGTCCCGACACGAGGATTCCCCAGACCCCCAGTGGGCCAGGGAGGAGGGCGTTATCGATTTTTTTCACTCTTTCTCCATTTTGCTCTTACAATTCTTTTTTTCCCAAAACTCTGCAGCTGGGGGTCGTCCGTGGTTGGGATACGGGTAGGAACTGGAGGTAAAGGGACAGTTGTAAACATTATAGGTCTTAGAATCGGACACAGTTGCCCTGTGGTTCGGATGCCCGACCGCTGTCTCTTTCTGTGATAGGATGTTTCGTGAACATATCTGGATATGGGAAGGTGAAAAGCCCAAGCCTGCTTTTTTCTAGGCTAAGACATTTCCTAAAAGGCTCCATTACCTTATCAGCTTTAGATGGACTGGGGGTAGGTGACACAGAAGGAAGAGAAGGACATGTTTAGGTTAATCCCAGCAAGTCTGGGTAGGGGTGTCTAGCAACTCTCTCTGGAATGTGTGAAGAACATTGATCACCTGCTGTCTTCAATTTTAGGACGTCAGCCAAGACTCTATGGCAACTGAAACTTCCTATTAAATGTCTAGCTACATTTAAATTTGTAGAATATTTGCTGCTTATAGAGTGCTAATATATACTGATGGCAGCAAACCTGTGTTAGAAAGAGCCCGGAACTGGAAATAGACTTACCGAACATCAAATCAAACTTTTGACACTCATCCAAACTATGGGAATATTAGTTCCTTTATCTGCAAAATGGGGGAAATAGAATGTAATTTTCGGTTTTGCTGTGTAGCGTGTAGTGCCTGGCATCTAGTAGGTTATCAAAAAATGTGAGTCAACATGTGCACTATTTGATCCAAATAGCAACTTTTTGAATGAGTATTATAGGAATTGTTTGGCAAACAAACAGAACGTCTGGGCACAGGAAAATTGTTCTACTTAGGTGAAGGATTGATTTTGAGGATCTTGATACCACATTAGGCGATTTTAGCTTTCTATCCCCAATCAAAACATAGGAAGGAGAATTTAAAATATAACAGGACAGTTTCAAATCACTCACTCATGAACCTCAAAATCATCTTACTTTCCACCTGTCCTCCGCTTCTCCAGCTGGAACTGAAATTTCATTGATTTGCAGTAAATATAATAAAAATTTACATTAATAGCCAATATTTATTGAGCACTTAATATGTACCAGGCACTGTGCTAAAAAGTTTAATTCTATGGAATTTGCATTTTATCCTCACAACCTTACTTCATGGATGGGGAAACTTTGAGTCTGGAAAAGTGAACAATGCAATGGAATTCCTACCTCCAGTTAGTGACAAGTCAGGACGTGAACTCTGGTTGTCCATTGCCCCCCCCCCCCGTTATTTCTTAAACATACCCACAGAAAATTTCCTTAGTCACTAAAGAAAGAGGTTTAGAGACAAGAGAGTGACCACCATTTGTAATTTTTAAAGATTACATTCACATATGTAACTCCTCATATTTGTATACTTTCCCATTTTTAGTAGTCTTTTTTCTATTTTTTTCTTTTTTGCCTGATTTTTTTTTTTACCTGTTCTCCTTCATTGTCAATACCAATCACCACACAAACCACCTGCAAAGTGTGGAAATTCTTGGTGACATCCTAATATTTATCCTTCCAAGCTTCCATTTTATAGAACTGTATAATTATATAAATATTTTTATGTGATTTATAAGCATTTTATATGTGTATTTGTAACCCGTTATATTGCAATTAACAAAGCATTAAAAAAATGAGTTTTACAGATTTTTCTGTTCCTTCCTTTTCTGATTCAACAGAAGAGTGGAACAGGTGTAGGGGAGGAAAAACCTTTTCCACTGTCCATCTGAGTTAGGTTTATTGGCAGAGTTCCTCTAAATTACACTGAAAATTACAATAGCAAACCAGTTTATTAACACATGCAGTATGCTTCATGCAAGAAAAGTCTCTGATGAATAACTCAAAGGGGTATTAGACTTGGGCTTTTGTACATCTTAGCAAAAAAATAATGTGTAGAAAAGTGACAAGACAAAGGAAAAGGACGTTGGGCTTCCAGGGGGAGCAAATTGAGAGGACGTAAATACACATGAAACTAATGGGGAGTGAGGCTAATTAGTAAGATGGGCTCGTGTAGATTCTTTCTCGGCGTCGTCTCCTCTCCAGTGATAACCTTATCATCCCCTTCTCGGTCCAGGACATGGGGGAGAAAGCATCTTCGCAGAAGGAATTTATGTTCTGATTTCACGTAGGTGAGGGGGAGGGCGAGAGCTTTTCTTCTTGCACCTGATTCCTCTCAATGACCATCCGTTTAAAACAATCATTATCATAAACCACATCTTCTCTATCCATCATCTTTCAATGGACACCGAGGCTCCTTCCACAGTTTGGCTATTGTGGACATTGCTGCTATATATGTTGGCAAATTGAACACCAATAAAAAATAAATTTATTAAAATAAAAAAAAAACTGGGAAAAAAAAACCCAAAATAATCATTATCAAAGTGGTGTATTTTGGGGAGACATATTCTGCTTCCCTTCAAAGAAAATACTTTCAGACCAACTGGCAAATCTCTAATTTTTTCTCTTTAATGGCTGCATAAAATTCTACTATAAGATACATTATCATTCATTGAGTCGTTCCTCTGTGTATGGGCATTCATGTAATAAAGGTCTTTGTTTTTGTGTCTATTTTTGGTGAAAATGAGAAGAGCAATAATCATCCTTTACATAAGTGTTAATGAACTGCGGCTTTCATTCTATGGAATATATTCCCAGAAGTGGGATTTCTTGGTAGAAAAGTTAATGTATTTATAATCCTAGTAGATGTTGCTATATTGCTTTTCTAAAAAGCTATAACTCTTCACATTCCCAGGCACGCAGCAGAGTGCCTTTTCCTCCTATATCTCTATTATTTGGTGTCACAGATCTTTTTAATTTTTGGAAGCCTAATAAGTGTGAAGAGATATGTCATGGTGTTTATTTGCATTTCCCCCAAGCATTGGTAAATTTAAATATCTGTCCTCAGTGAACTGTCCTTTCAGTCTTTTGTCCATATTTTTATTGAGCTGTTCTACCTTTTTCAAGGTAGATTAAATTTAATTTTAATATTTTTAATAATTTTGAATATTATAGATAATTAACCTTTCATCTACCATCTGCTTGGCCAATAGGTTTTTTTCTATCATTTGTTTATTGACTTGTTTACCTCAGAAAATGTTTTCACATTATCACATATGTATAACTTGTGGGCTTCCGGTTTTGTCTAGATTTTCCTATCCCTTGACCACATATGCTACCTTTTAATTTATTTTTGTGATTAAGTCTATAATTAATCTGGAATTTGTTTTTTACATATGGCATAAAATGGGAATAAATTGTTTATTTTTAGATAGCTCATTGTGCCAACATAGTTTTTTTCCTAATCCATTCTTTCTTTACTGATCACATACAGTCGATCCAGTTCCAGCTCTCTTTGATAACATTGATCTATTTATTCCTATTCCAGGACATAAAGATCGTGGTAATAATACAATGGCTTTATCTTAAGTTCTTAAGAACCTTTTTGTTGCTCTTCTGTTACATGATTTTACTAACTGTTGTTGGACACTATTCCTCCTCTAAATCCCAAATTATTTTATCCAATTTTGTTTAAAGCATTGTAGGGATTCTTTTTGGAATTCTGTTAAATGTATGTGCTAACTTTTGGGAAAATTATTATTTTTATGACACTATGTCTTGCCCCCTAAGGACCTTCCTGTTTGGTTCAGATCTTATTTAATAATTTTTAATACAATTTTATGGTTTTTTTTCCATATATGTCTCATTCCATTTGTATTAAATTACTTGTATGTTTAGAAGTATTATGAATGGTATATTTTTCTCATTTCATTTTTAATTTTATTCTAGAGAATATAAAGGCTAGCAGCTATTTCTTATATATTGTTTCAAACTACCCTACTGTTTTCTCCCATTATTATTAATTTTTTACTTTCACTTTCTGAGCGCTCATAATCAGGGACCCAAGTATTTCAGCCCATGTACTACTCCTTGCTTGACTCATCTTCGCTCATCTTGTAATTTCTGATCTGATTGTTTGGTAGAGTGTTTTTCCAACTAATTTCTTCCTATACCGTCTGTGGTGATATTCTCTATCTTATTGCCTGTTCTCAAACACTGTCTTTTCACCCTGATGGGTGATAGATATTTTGAGTGGTGAGAGACTTCTAGTGTTGCCGGGCTTGTCTGTCAATTAGTTGTAAATTTTAATCCACCGTCCAGAGGTTCATAGGAGAAATCTCATTCTAGTCTGGTTTTCTTTTCTCTTAGGCAATTCATACATTGTGGTTTTAAGCTCATGTATTATTTTCTTTGTTTTCAGACTTGTGAAAATTTGGATTGCACAGGCCTAAGAATATGTCTTTTCTTATCAGGGAAGTCTGCAACTTGGCAAGTCATTTCAAATGCCCATTTATGTCGTTCTTCCCCTTCGGAAAATTATTCTTCTACTGTACTTCAGTTGTCTTCAGTTACTTTGCCTCCAGGTGTTCTTTTAGCTTTCTGAAATTCCAATCATTTGGATATTAGTTCTACTTTATCTATCTTCTAAATCTCTTATCTTTTCCTATTTTCCATCTGAATATATTTCTTGTTTGTTTGTTTGGATCTGCACTTTGTAATATGACTCTTGGTCTTTCAAGCCATGATTTTGTTGCCTGGTGGTGATAATCCACTCCATGTCTTTTAATGAAATCTTCATTCTGGAAACCAAGCTTTTTATCCTCGTTTTTTTATCACACGAGTAAACGCACACAGGCTTATATGAGCTGAACTAAATTTTATTCAAATATTCACTTGGATTTTTTCCAGAATATTTTCTATTTTTCTGGGCAGGTTTTCTGATTACTCTAATATCCCTCTTATCCCTGGTTATGATCATCCAAATGGATGCTAAGTTTTTTTTTGTTGTTGTTAATTCATCATTGTGGCTGGGGTCTTGCTATTGGGATATTTTGCATGAGGCGGAAGGTACTGCAATTTCTGCATCTATGGGCCTATGATATAGGAGCCAATAGCTAAGTGTCCCGATGAATTATTGGACTTTAGCAAACAGATTGGTCAATGTGATTAGGCCACCTGGATTTACTAATTGGTGCTTATTGAAGTTCGGCTCCTGCCCTCCTACAAAGACTGGAAGATAGGAACACTACTTTCTTTTTTTTTAAAAAGATTGTAGTTAAAAAAGAAAAAATATATGAGATCATGAGATCTACCCTCTTAACAAAATTTGAATGTACAATAGTGTATTGTTAACTTTAAGTACAATATTGTATGGCAGGTGTTTAGAACTTTTTTATCTTGCATGACTAAATCCAATTCCCACTGAACAGTGACTCCTCATTTTCTGCTTATGGTCAATCATGATTCTACTTACTACTTCTATGAGTTTCCCTGCTTTTGATACCTTGTATGAGCGAAATCAACAGTACTTATCCTTCTATGACTGGCTTATTTCATTTAGTTAGTGTGATGTCTTCAAAGGTTCATCCTTGTTGTCACATGTGTCAACAATGTGTCACAATTTCCTTATTTTTTAAGGATCTTGAAGAGATATTTGCACACTTATGTTCTTGTGGCATTATTCATAATAGCCAAAATGTGAAAGAACTCTTAATGTCTACCCATGGATGAATGGATATAAAAAATGTATTAGATACAAACAAAATAATATTTAACCTTTAAAAGGAAGGTGTCATATTTCTTTTTTTTTTTTTTTTTTTAGGCAATATTTTAGAACAGTTTTAGATTCACAGCATAACTGAGAAGAAGGTTCAGGGATTTCCCATGTACCCTCCACCTCCACACATGCACAGCCTCCCTAATGGCAATATCACTCACCACAATGGTATATTTGTTAAAAAGGATGAACCTACATTGACACATCATGATCACCCCAAATCCATGGTTTTACCTAGGATGCATTCTTAGTATCGTACATAGTAAAGGTTTGGACAAATGTATAATGACATGTATTCATCATTAATTATAGTATCATACAAAGTAGTTTCACTACCCTAAAAATCATCCATGCTCATCCCTTGGCACACACCCTAACCCCCACCAGCAACCACTGGTATTTTTATTGTCTCCATAGTTTGACTTTTCTCAGAAAGTCATATAGTTGGAATCAAATAGTAGTTAGCCTTCTCAGGTTGGCTTCTTTCACTAATACACATTTATGTTTCTTTTACGTTTTTTTCATGGCCTGATAGCTCACTTTTTTAGCACTAAATAATATTCCATTGTCTGAATGTACCACAGTTTTCTCCATTCACCTACGAAGGACATCTTGGTTGCTTTCATGTTTTGGCAAATATGAATAAAACGGATATAAATATTTGTGGGCAGGGTTTTGTCTGGACATAAGTTTTCAATGTCCTTGGATAGATGCCAAGGAATGCTATTACTGGACCATATAGTAAATGTATGTTTAGTTTTGTTAAGAAACTGTGAAACTATCTTGCAATGGCCGTACCACTTTGCATTCCCACCAGCAATATACACGAGTTCCTGTTTCTGCACATCCTTGCTAGTATTTGGATTGTCAGCATTGCAGATGTTGGCTTTTCTAATGGGTGTGTAGTGATATCTCATTTTAATTTAAATTTCCGCGATGACATGTGATGTGGAGCATTTTTTCATATGATTCTTTGCCAACTTATTTGTATATCTTCTTTGTTGATGTTTGTTCAGGTCTTTTGCCCATTTTTTAATCAAGTTGCATTTCTATTGCAGAGTTTTAAGATTTCTCTGGATATGTGGATAACAGTCCTTTGTAAGAGGTGACTTTTGCAAATATAGTCTCCCAGCCTGCGGCTTACCTTCTACTTATCATAATTGCCATTCATAAAGCATAAGTTTTAAATTCAATGAAGTCCAGTTTATCAATTATTTTTTTTTCATGGATTGTGTCTTTGATGTTTATCTAAAATATCATCTCCACACCCAAGGTCATCTAGGTTTTCTCCTGTGTTATCTTCTAGAGTTTCATAGTTCTGTGTTTTACACTTAGGTCAGAAATTCATTTTGAGTTAGTTTTCATAAAGGGTGTTAAGTCCATATCTAATTTTTCTCTTTCTCTTTCTTTCTCTCTCTCGCTTTCTCTCTCTCTCTTTCTTCCTCTTTCACATGTGGATGTTCAGATGTTCCAGCACTATTTCTTGAAGAAAAAAAAAAAGAGAGAGGAAAAAAAAAGAGAGAGAAAAAAAAAAACTATTTCTTGAAGAGATTAAGCTCTTTGTTCCATTGTATTGCCTTTGTTCCTTTGTCAAAGATCAGTCAACAATAAGTACAAGGGTCTATTTCTGAGATCTCTATTCTGTTCCATTGATTTATCTATTATTTTGGCAAACGACACTGTCTTGACTAGTGTAGCTTTATTGTACGTCTTGAAGTCAAGTAGTGTCAGTCCTCAAAATTTGTTCTTCTCCTTTAATATTGTGTTGGCAATTCTGGGTCTTTTGTGTTTTCATATAAATACTAGAATTAGTTCATCTAAATCCATAAAATAACTGTTGGGATCTTTATTGGAATTACATTGAATCTATGGATCAAGTTGGATAAAAACTGACATCTTGACAGTGTTGATTCTTTCTATCCATAAACATAAAATATCTCTTCCTTTATTTAGTTCTTGATTTTGTCCATTTTTATAGTTTTCCTCATGAATATTACATACATATTGTTAGATTTATACCTAAATATTTTATTTGGGAGGAGGATGCTGATATAAATAATATTGAATTTTTAATTTCAGATTCTTTTTTTAATTTTTTTTTAAAATTCCAGATTCTATTTGTAAATTGTTGGTACATAGGAAAGCAGTTGACTTTTATATATTAACTTTATATCCTACAACGTTGCTGGAAGCACTTACTAATTCCAAGAACAGTTTTTTGTCTTTTTTTTTTTTTTCAGCTATTCTACATAGGCTATTATGTCCTCTATGAACAGAGATAGTCTTACATTTTTCTTTCCAATCAATATACCTTTTATTTACTTTTCTTGCCTTACTGCATTAACAAAGAATTCCAGTATCATCTTTCAAGAGAACAGTAAGAAAGACATCCTTGCATTGTTCCCGGGAAAGCTGTGAGTTTTCATTATTTTTTTAAAGATTGATTGATTGATTGATTTGATAGAGAGAGAGCATGTGCACACAAGCAGAGGAAGCAGCAGGCAGAGGGAGAAGGAGAAGCAGGCTTCCTGCTGAGCAGAGAGCCCAATAACATGGAGCTCAATCTCGGGACCCTAAGATCATGACCTGAACCAAAGGCAGATCCTTAGGCCACCCAGGTGCCCCTGAGTTTTTCAATATTAAATATGGTGTTAGCTGTAGGATTTTTGTAGATATTCTTTATCAAGGTGAGAAAGTTCCCCACTAAGATATTCTAAGTCTACTGAGAGATTTTGTGTTGAATAGAAGTTGAATTTTGTCAAATGCTTTTTCTGTATCTATCAATATGATCATATGACTATTTTATTCTTTAGACTATTGATGTGATGGATTATATTAATTGATTTTTGAGTGTTGAACCTGTCTTGCATACCTGGGATAGATCCTAATTTGTTATGATGTATAATTATTTTTAAAATTCACTTTCCTAATATTATGCTGAGGATTTTTTTTCATCTATTTTCATGAGAAATGTTGGTCTGGAGGGTGTTTTTTATAATGTTTTTGCCTGGGTTTGGTATTACAATAATAATTACTGGTCTCATAGAAAAAGTTGGGAAATATTTCCTCTGATTCACTCCTCTGAAAGTGATTGTGGAAAGTTAGTGTAATCTCTTCTAAGAGTTTGATAGAATTCACCAGGGAACCCATCTGTTTTCTGCTGTTTTGGAAGGGTATCAATTATTTATTCAATTTTCAAAATAGATATAGGCCTCTTCAGATGGTCTATTTCTTCTTGGCATTATTTTTCTTGATGCTGACATTTCAAAGGGATAGCTCCTGGGTTCTTGAGAAAGGCATTCCTGGGTTGTAAAATCGGCCAAAGACTTTATGTCTCAAAAAAAGAAAGAACTGACAATTAAATTGATCCTTGAGAAGCCACTCAGTTCTAAATTATCTCTATAATCACATGGTCTTGATGGCAGAGAGGTTCAATTCATGATGTATTTTCTTTATCCCATGGTGTTCAGGAGACACCAGAGTTCTTTAAGTCAGCTTTCTCTGGATGACATACTTACAATGTGTCAAGATTTTCTCCAAAAGTGTAGTTTATTGGGCCTTTCCCTTGGGTTCCAGTTCCTCAGAATCTTGCCAAGCCCTATCCTTCAGGGAAGAAAGCTTATGTGTGTTTTTTCATGGTTGGCCTCCCTAGCTTCTAATATTACTAGCAATTAGCAAATACCTTAGAGCTCATTGTGGAGGGAAGGGAACTCCTTAATTTGTCTTGCTGTTTCTAGAATCTTCTCTGATTCTCAAAGAGAATATCATAATTTTCTAAGGCTACGGAGAGGCGCATTGAGAAAGCCTGGGACCAGGCAGGGGGGGTAGGCCTTTAGGCTGTCATTAGCAATCTCAATGAAAGTCATATTTTGGAATGATAGGGTTTTGGTCAGATTTTAAGGTCAGGGAAGGAAAAAAGAAGTTGAGTATATAGGTTACTCTTTCAAGGTAAAAAAGTTTTTAAATAATTTCTTAATAGCCTACAAATTGATATCTTTTTATTGGTAAAGGGCAAAATCCTTGGAGGATTGTTTAATTGGTAATTGGTATCTTTCAGCAACAATGACCCCTGTGAGGCGATGGATAACTTTATTCCCAGGATAACTTATTCCATGGGATGCCTGAACAGTTATATGTTCAGTTTTTTGGTAAAAGCAATTCCTATTCCTGCTCAATATGTCTTAGACAAAAGATAACTTGTAAATAAAATTACTAGAAAAAGCAAAAATATCTCATAACCTGTGTAACATAATGAAATCATAGCTGGCCTCAGTGAGTCTGTCCAATAAGAGAGACTATAGGTTATAAATACATTTAGATCAATACGATTAAAACTTACTCTAAATTTTATTTTAAATGGTTTTAAACCATCATATTTCCTGATTTAATCTCCTTTTAATTAAATGTTGTATGCTAACAATAACTCTTTCTTCTCAGGTATTTGATTATTATTTTTTTACATGGTTGAGGCATGAATAAATACTTTTTTTTCTCTCTCAGAATGTGGGTTGTTTGCTTGGTGGTAAGTCAAGTAAACAACCAGAGCTTTTCTCAGTGGTATTAAACCTAGTTCCAGCTCCCTAGATAGGTTGAATGTTTTTTTAAAAAAAAAAAAAAAAAAAAAAAGATACTTTTTCTTTATTCTTGAAGATCTAAGGCAGATCCCAGGAATAAAGAAATAGCTTCTGCATTATCTCACTACAAAGATGCTGATAAGCAGTCCTTACAAGAAGAAAAATCTTTCCAAATACCTTTTCAAATGCTTTGTATATATTGGAAAATTGCTTTCCTCTCTCAAACCCTGAGACTAGCTACTTACAAAGACACACAAGTTTGCCTTTAGGTTGCCCTCTTTATAGCTGACAATTCCAACTCATAGTTTTGTCTTCTAGTATTCAAAAAATGCATTATAAAGATTATGTTCTAATCTAAACTAGACCATTTCAAGTTAATTCTTTTTTTAAATAAGACTTTTTAAATGGGCATATTCTCATAAAATCAGTTTTATGATTTCTCATAAAATCAGTCATCCTTAACTTTTTAAAAGATTTTATTTATTTATTCATGAGAGACACACAGAGAGAGAGAGACAGGCAGAGGGAGAAGTAGACTCCCTGCGGGAAGCCCGATGTGGGATTTGGTTCCAGGACCCCGGGGTCACGCCCTGAGCCAAAGGCAGATGCTCACCTGCTGAGCCACCCAGGTGTCCCCATCCTTAACTTTTTTAGTAGCTACAATTCTCTGTTTATTTCTGCACCATCACTTTGTGGAAAGTGACTTTTACTTATCAGAAAAATGATGTTATTGGAAGAGGCTGGGAGATTTGAGCTGTGGCCATACATTGCCTGGGTTGGCATTTTTGGACACTGACTTATTCCCCTAGTGAAACCACCCAAGGGAAGTTAATACAAAACTTTTAAAAATAAGTTGCAAAATAGAAATAAACAGGTTATGTCATGATTTCAAGTACCTTTGAAGGCTTATACGTATAGTCTGACTACATACGCATAATGTCTTTTAACTGAAGTTTTGTCTTTTCATTATTTTCTCATTTTCTGTGCTAAATAAGTCACAGATCACATAACTACAAATAGTTATCTACATAAGCTTATTTGGAAAATTTGTTTCATATTCTCTACAGGTTTCAGGTGGTAGCAGGAGGACACATTAGTAGGGCTGAGCCTTTGTGTTCTTCTGTTTGGCAATAGGCCGAGTGTGCTGTAGACTTTCAGCGCAGTGACGGAGGTGAGCGATGATAGACTGGGAAATGTGCCTGGTTCAAGATCACATTAAAAAATTCCACAAAATTGAAAGCAAACCAAGAATTTAGACGTGGTTTTCTTTCTGCAAGTGGAGCACTTTTTATAGATGTAATTATTTACAACTTTGACTCTGGTTTATTTACCCTGCGTTTAGTCAATATACTTGAAATCAGGCAGAGACTAAACACTATAACACATTTTGTGGATTTAAAAGCCTCTTTGGAATTCTTGGGGCTTATTAATCTCTTCTGTATAAATTTGAGATTTTCATCATTAACGGATGCAGACTTGATTCTCTATTGTACTTTTTTAAGATGTAAATTCTCCAGAAGATAATGCTATAAAAACATATTAGGCTGGAGATTGGTTTTACTGAGTATCAAGATAAATGTAATTTGGGCATATTGCATTGCTTGTTGGGTTGCCTTTATGGGATTCTAACAGTTAAAGTTAGGATAGGATTACTGGGATAAGTAAACACTGTTTACTTATTACCTATTATTAGTCACAGCTGTAGTAATGAAATGTGACGTGGCTAACAAAGTGTCAGATAAAAAAGGACTGTTTTAGATGGGCATGCTAGAGAAACATGGTAGCTACAAACATTCATATATGGCACTTTATGGAGAGTCAAAATAAGGCAAAGAATGTCTCACCTTATTAATTATAGATAGCTATAAATTCTTTTTCATATAGACATCCCTTCTTCTTCCTCTTTTTTTTTTTTTTTTTGTTATTTAGCAGTTTGTAACTCTATCTGTCCAAAGGGTAACAGTGGATTTACGTTGTCCTTAATTTGTTTTATAGATATCAGTCTTAAGGCGATATTTTAGATCATTATATTGAATATTGATATGTAATCATGTCGATAAAGAATTCAGGGTTGTGATAAAATTTAAAGCTTAGTTATCTACTGAAGGACTGCAGCAGATATGTGGATAATTGAAAGTCTGAATAATCTGGTTATTTACACATTATGCTTGGCATAGTCGAAATTAAAATTCAATGAACAGAATATATGGGGATATATTTGCTGAAAATGTGATGGTTAATATCTTTATCATATAAAGGATTTATCTAAGACAATAGGAAAAACAATGACTTAATAAGGATATGACAAAGGTCTTAGAGAAAATCTAGCCAATTAAAAACATACAAATAAAACCCATCATACACTAATGGTGGAAACGCACATAGGAACAACCGCTCGGAAATCTGTTTGACAATAGCTACTGAACACAAGCACATGTATACCCCAAGACCCAGAATTTCTACTACAATGTACGCTTAACAAATGTGCATTTATATATTTATGAAAAGATGTTTCTAAGGATGTTCAAAGTTGCACTATTCATTATAGCTAGAAAGTAGAAATTCCTCGAATACTCATTAACAGTAGAATGCAGATATAAACTTTGGTGTAATCATACAATGGAATGATCTACAGCAATGAGAATAAACATTCAAGGAAATGAATGAATATCTAAAAAATAATAATATTGAGCAAAATTAGCCAAACACTAATAAAGAATATATATTGTATGATTCTATATGTATAAAGTTGAAAATCAGGGGCACCTGGGTGATTCAGCCAGTTGAACAATGGATTCTTGGTTCCCCCAGAGTCATGATCTCAGGTCCTGGGATCAAGCCCACATCTAGCTCCACACTCAGGGGGGGATCTGCTTGTCCCTCTCCTTTCTCCTTTGCCCTTCCCACAGCACGCACGTGCCCCCCACCCTCTGTCTCTCAAACAAATAAATAAATAAAATCTTAAAAAATAAGGTTAAAAAATAGCAAAACTGGACTTGGACTTCTGCTTCAAAATAAAGGGCCCTAAGTCATGTGAGGCCAGTAAAACTGAGAAGATTATAAAGATGGATAAATCATAAAAATCGTATTTTCAAAGCCGTGGAACCAATGGGTACTAGACACACTAAAAGTCGGGAGTCATGAAAGTATTTCCAAAGCAAGCTGAAGATGGAAGCTGTTGGTTTCCCTGTATCATTTTCCTATATGATCTGGAGGCTGAGGATCTAGGATTTACCCAAGAAAAGCGCTACTCCAACAAAGTCTAAGTGGTCATTCAGCATAGAAGTAACAAAATTAGAGAAACTTGGGGCTTCACATGCACGCTGGTTCATTATGCAGTACTTTTTGAGGTCTTGAATGAAACTAAGGTTCTCAACCAAAAGCCTCTGAAAGTGAAATTATTATCACTTCAGTCACAATTAAAAACAGCAAAAAACCCTAGTGGTAAAATGATAATAGCAAGTTGACAATGAGAAGCTACCACAATCCTTTTCCTGTGGACACTTATGGGGTAAACAGTGGGATGAGAATGCAGACTAGCTACAGGCAGAAGGAAGCTACTGGAAAACAGAAATCAGAGAACATTTTTGATTTTTTCAGAGGTGCAAATATCAACTTGCCTTTTCAAACGTTAATACTGAATTCACATTATCCTGAATTTGTTTCATTATGAAACAAAATAAAACACTTAATGTGTATAACTCTATAGAAAACCTGATATTCCATTGCATGACTGACAGCACTATGCATTGATACAACTGTTATGAAAATAATTTGGAGATATATCTGTATAGATCTATTGATAAATATATATATATAATCTTAAAATAGACTTGAGATATACTACTTTTTCAGGACTTCATTGGACCTTTGTAGAATATGCATCATTCAGATGCTATGTTATACGACTTCTCCCATCCAGAACAGGAGAACTGTTTCTCAGGTTAAATTTCTGCAGTAAACAACCATCAAACTGGACAAAATATAACAAATGACTGTCTACTGTTATTGGGCAACAGATAGGGCAAAATTCTAGAATGGAAAAGAAGTGCGAAATCTGAACTTTAAAATGTATCACTGGGTGGGATTAACAGCAGGTTGAAACTGCAGAGTGAAGGGTGAGTGAACACGACAGATCAACAGAAGTTACCCAATTTGAAGAACAAAGAAAACGAAGATGTTTGTTTTTAAATAAACACAATCTCAGTTAATGCCAAAGGGTCTAGTATGTAAAAAAAAAAAAAAAATAGAGTCCCAGAAAAAGAGAAAACATTGGGCCCATAAAATGTTGAAATAAATAATGGTCAAAAACTTGCCAGATTTGCTGAAAATAGCACAACCTACAGAACCAAGAAATTCCAAAAACCACAGGTAGCTTGAGTACAAAAGGAATCACCTCTAATCACATAGCTAAACTGCTGAAAACCAAAGATAAAGAAAACGTATTCAGAGCAGCCAGACAGAAAGTGCACATTATGCATGGGAGAACCATGACCTAAAATAGTGTTTTTTGTTTTTTGTTTTTTTTTAAATCAGAAACAATGGGAGCTAGAAAACAATGAAACAAGGCCTTTAAGGTCTTAAAAAGAAAACAAAAACTCAACCACAATTCCATATCCAAAGAATATATGCAACAAAACCGAGGGTAAAATCACATTTTTCAATTTGAGGGAATCCTAAGTCTGCAGAGTTGCACTACAAGAAAAGTTAAAGTAGGTTCTGCTGGCTGAGGGGAAGTGATGCCAGGGAGGGACTTTTGTCCACAGAGAAGAATGAAGAGCACTAGAAACCATAAATGTGTTGGTAAATATGAAAACCTATACTTTATATGATTATTATTTTCTTTAACTGAAAACTGACTCTTTAGAACAAAAGTAATATTTTCTGTGGGCAATATTTATAAGATATGACAACAATAAAACATAGAAAGGGGGAGCAAATAGGATTATGCTGCTGCTGAAAGATTCTTACATTTTCCCTGAAGTGATACAATAATAGTAAAGTATGATAAATTAAGAATGTAAATTATAATATTTAAAGTTACCATTTAAAAATAATTATACAAAGAGTTATAAAAATTAATACAAATGAAATAGAATAAAAATATACCATCTCTAAGAGATGAACTCAATATAGAAATACTCATATATATTGAAGTAAAAAGATGGGAAAATATGTAACACGCGAACAATAATCAGAAATTTGAAAGCTGATGCAGCTATATTGAAATCAGACAAAGCAACTTCAAGACTAGAATTATTACTTGAAAAGGAGAAGTATTTCATAATGATAAAAAGGTCAATATATGTCCACACCTGAATAACAGAGCTTAAAATGCATGAAGCAAAAATCAACAGAACTAGAGAAGGAATACACACATGCTTAGTCATAGTTAGTATGTTTAATACCCCCTTTCAGGAATTGATAGAACCACAGACCTAAATAAATAAATAAATAAATAAATAAATAAATAAATAAATAATCAGTCTGTTAAAACCTTGAAAACACCATCAAGTTGATCCAGTTTACATCTGTAAGATACTATTGTCAGTATCCCCAGGACACTCACTTCACCAGGACTTTTGGAGCCATAAAAGGAGTTTCAAAAGTTTCAAAAGATTGACATTTTGCACAAGAGTTTCTCTGATCATAATATGTGTAGTGGAATTAAGTTAGAAAAAAACGTGAGAGACCTGGAACCTCACCAATTAAGTAGCACCTGAGTAAATTAGGGCACAAAGAAGTCCCGAAGTCCCAGGGAAAATTAGAAAATGTTTTCTTCTAAATGAAAATTAAAACATAACATTTGTGGGATGCAGCTAGAGCAGTATTTAGAAGCAAATGAATGCTTTTAAATGTTTAAATGTTTATGTTAGGACAGAAGAAACACTTCAAATTAGTGACCTAGCATTTCATCTTAAGAAACTAAAAAAGAGAGTAGAAATTAAAACTAAAGTTGAAGAAAGGAAATCAACAACTCAGGAAATCAATGAAATTAAAAAAGACAAAAAGTTCAAGGGCTAGGAGTTTTTTTTCCAAGGGATTAATTAAGTTGATAAACTTCTATCAAGACTGGTCAAGAGGGAGCACCTGGGGGGCTCAGTGGTTGAGCGTCTGCAGGGCGTGACCCCGGGGTCCTGGGATCGAGTCCCACGTCAGGCTCCCTGCATGGAGCCTGCTTCTCCCTCTGCCTGTGTCTCTGTCTCTCTCTCTCTCTCTCTCTCTCTCTCTGTGTGTCTCTCATGAATAAATAAATAAAATCTTTAAAAAATTATAAAAAAAAAGACTGGTCAAGAAAAGAGAAAGTATAAATTGCAAATATTGGATTTGAAAAAGATAATAGTACACATCCTAAACATATTGAGATAAATATAAGGGAGTGTTACAAAAAGTGGACAATTTTAAATGAAAGGGAGGATTTCTTTAAAAATCACCTTATTGTAGAATCTGGCTGTTTCAGTCAGCAGAGCATGCGACTCTTGGTCTCAGGGTTAGGAGTTCAAGCCCCACACTGAATGTAGAGATTACTTAAAAATAAAATCTTTTAAAAAATAAAACACAAAAAAATCACATTATGAAAACTAACACAAGAAGAAATATAAGATATAAGCAGCCTTATATCTGGTAAACAAATTACATTTATAATTCAAAATCTTCTCATAGGGAGAACTCCAGGCCAATGTGACTTCACTGAAGAATTATATATTTAAGGAAGAAAAATTTTCAATCTCATAAAAACTTTCACAAAATGTAAGAATAATGAGCATTTCACAGCCAACTTTATGAAGACATCATGATTGCAAAACTAAAGACATTAAATGAAAATACACATCATTATCCTTCGTGAACAGAGACAAGAAATCCTTAACAAGATATTGGCAAAATAGTCACATTTTATATAAAAAAGAATAACATACTATGAGCATTTGGAGTTTGTCCCAGGAATGCAGATTGTTTTAATATTCAAGAATCAATCATATATTGCACCACATTAGCAGAAGAAAGGAAGAAATTATATGAACAATTCAATGGATATAGGATAAACGTTTGAAAAACTCAACAACATTCATGATAAAAAAGTCTACAGAAAACATCACATTTAAATTAAAATGTTGAATACTTTCCAGCTAAGAACAGGCACAAGTATATGATTTCTATTCAACATTGTATTGGAGGTCCTCGTCAATGCAAAAAGACAGGAAAGAGATACAAAAGTCATAAAAACTCAAAGAAGTGATTAAAATGGTCTTTATTCATAGAAGATATAAGTATGTAAGAAATCTTAATTTCTGCTACTGGAAATAATAAGTGAATATAGAAAGGTCATAGGGTACAAGGGCAATTTTATACAAATCTGTATACATATGCAAAAGCAATTAGAAGATCCATTTTTTTTAGAGATTTTATTTATTTGACAGATGGAGTGAGCACAAACAGAGGGAGAAGCAGAGAGAGAGGGAGAAGCAGGGTTCTGCTGAGCGGGGAGCCTGACATGGGGGCCGATCCCAAAACCCCAGGATCGTGACCTGAGCCAAAGGCAGATGCTTAACCTACTGAGCTGCCCAGGTGCCCACATTTTGGATACATTATTTATAAAAGCATTCCCCAAACATAAAATAGTCAGGGATTTTTTTTTAATTTTTTTTTTTAGTCAGGGATTTTTAAATAAAATATGTGTAAGACTTCTGAAGTGAAAATTATAAAATTTTGTTTAGAGAATTTAAAGAAAATCTTTGATTCGTTTTCATGGGTTAAGTAACTCAATTAAAAAGTCGTTTCTCCCAAGACTGATCTAAAAATTAAATGCAATCCCAATTACAGCCCCCAAAAGATTTCCTTGGAGGTAGAAATGGACAAGCTGGTACTAAAATTATATGGAAATAGACAAAACATCTTGTAAAAGAGCAAAGTTAGGGGATTTATAGTCCCCAATTTTAAGATTTACTGTAATGCTATTAAAATCCAGATAGCATCTAGTGCCGTATGTATGGTCACATAGGTCAGTGGATCTAAACAGTGTTTGGAAATATGCCTACAGGTCATGTCAATTGATTTTTGATATAGGCACCAAGGCAATCATGGAGAAAAATTCTTTGTGATAAATGTTTTTGGAACAGGATAAATTGAGGTAACAAAGTGAACACCCGCTTACTCTCACCAGATGGACTATATTCTAAAATGCAAGTGCTAAAATATAAACCTTCTGAAAGCAAACGAGTCGACTTGTCTCATGAACTTTTATGGGAAATGATTTCTAATAAATGGGAAAAAAGCACAGACTACTAAGAAAAAAAAAAAGAAACCCTGATAATTAGAGTTTAAAAACGTATAAAACACATTCTCTGTGAAAGATACCATTAGGACAATTAACTGGTAAGTCACAGGGATAAAAGACTCCTGACAAAAGAAGTATTCCAAACAAAATATGTTTGACGAGACTGTATTCAGCGTGTAAATGCTGCTATCACACCATAATGGAAAGATAAAACTTCCCAAATAAAAATGGGGAGAAGATGAGAACAAATAGTTTCCCATGGAGATGTGACAAATGAGTGATAAACATGGAAAATGCTTACAATCACAAGTTATCAGGAAAATGCAAATTAAGGCCACATTCATCGCTGCATATGGACCGAACGTGTAATACCAGGAGGACAAATAGCACCCGAGAGTAGCACCCGAGTCGGTGAGAATGTAGAGCAGCTGGACGTCTCATGCTTTCCTGGTGGGAGTAGGAAACGTCAGGATCCCTTAGGAGCTTCCGACGTTCAGTAGTTCAGGGGAATCAGGGTTTATTTCCTCTTTTCGTACAGGTTGCAATCTGACCATTCTGGGTAGGGACGAGGCCTTCGGGCCTATGGTAATATGGGGAGATGGGGTCTTTCCTTTTGTGGGGTCCTCCCCATGAGGGGAAGAGTGTGGGACAATCCCTGGGTCAGGGCTGGCTGAGTGTGCAGAGCCCCGACCTCCACAAGGTCAACCAGATGCCCGTCTGGAGCCGGGGTGTAATCTAGGTGCGAAGGTGGGGTCGGGGACACCGCTCAGCCGGTGCCTCACCTGTGCCAGCCCTTCTCACGCTGCTGCTTAGTTGGGGATGGACGCGGGAGGCAATTTGCGTGATCAAAAGAACACTAGTCAGGGAGTTTAATTGTTAGTCCTAGTAGGAAATGCGTACTACCTTGGACAGGAAATCTGAGACAGAGTGGGTAAAAGCGTGAGGTTTAGAGTCAGAGCCATTCAAATTCCAATCCCCTGACCCAGCGAAGGGCCCCTGAAACTTGCAGTTCATAGAGTGGACATGAAAAAAAAATAGGCAGCTAGTGATGCATTTGCTAGCTCTTAAAGATCGACTTTTTTTTTTTTTTCTTATAAAACAGGAATCATGACACCGCCTCTTAGGCGTTCTGGGACTGTCTTCAAGATCGAATGAGATAGTGTTTTATGTTATGAAAAAGAAATAGTTTTTCTTCTCAGACGATGAAGGGGCATGGATCTACGTGATGCTTACAAAAACTCAGATTCTGAAAACCAGATCTCTTTCTGAGTGAATGTGACTGGTTTTTGTAGCTCAGAGACTACAGCCTCTCAGTCTTAAAGGTAGACACCGGAGGTTTTGTTCTGTTTTGTTTCTAAATGAGAACATTTCCACTCCAGCTAGGGGCTCCTAAAAACATTTAAATGACGGTTGAGGCCTTGCTTTGTTCCTCCTGGCCTGGGATCACATCTCCTCTGTCAAATATAGTATCTCCCTTGCTGTGGGGTCGTTAACGGGTCTGCCCACCTTCTCCGGGAGCTAATCTCCATCCCCTAAGAAGGGGCACACCGAGCTCCTGGAATCCACACAGAGCAAAGATCCTCTGATGCGCAGACATGTGCCCCCGGAGGACACGTAAACATTCTAATAACTTCAGTTCCCCCTCGATGGCTTATTTTTTTTTTTACAGTAGAAATCATTATGAATCAACAACTAAATACAACCCCCCTAACTGCAATTGTTCCCCCAACAATCTGAGCAAAGAGACCTTTTTTTTTTTTTTTTTCTAAAAGGATTGCTTCATTTACTGATGTTTTCTTTCAGAAAATTAGTCATCGGTCATGGTTTAAATTGCTTTTTAAAATATTCTGGAATTTAATTGGTGATGGCTTCAGACGCTTCCAATTCCTGTGTTTGATTGCCATCGGGTGCGTTAAGGTCAAAATGGGACAAGTTGTGGCTTTCAAGTGTAAAGATAGGCTATATCTAAGATTTCCTTTAATAATTATTAATTTCCTTTAATAATTGCACGTGTCTTCATATGCTTGACAAAGTCTTGGGAGACGTATGTATGTGGCCAGAATGAATGAATGTTGAATTCCATCAATTTTTGATTGGTATTAATATGATACTGGTAATTTTACGTAGTTAACGCATACTTTCGCCCTAATGCTTTGAAATTTGTTGAGCAAATCTATATTAAATTTGAAAATCATACTGATGTTTAAGCTGCTCCTTTTTATGTCGCTATTATTTATCAGCTTGTTTCCTTGTTAACCCGACCGCATGTGGCAACATGTACAGCACCTACTGATTGCTTTAGGTGCTGTTTTCTGGCTCTTTTTTAAGTTTTAAGTGCTCTTCTTAAGATACGGTGATAAAAGACTACAGGATGTTCTAGGACCGGATAATTTTTCCAGTATTTCTACAGTAACCCTGTAATGAGGCATGGTGCTCGCTCATCCTTATCAATGCTCCATCGCTAAGATTCATACTCCCAGGATGTAGTCTGGAGCTTCCGGGACCCCGTCCTGGCCCTATTTGAGCTGGAGCCGTGGATTCTATGGGTGGAGGTCGTCTTCTTAGCACCACATTTTCCTTTAGGATTCAAGAAGCAACAATTATGAGTCCCCGTTATAGTGAGGAAATCTAGGTCTCTCTCCAAAAATTTTAAGAATCGCCGGTGAGGGGGGTGTTCCTGAATTTTATGAATCTATTCGGGTTGGTGCTCATCATGTTAGAGCAGGTGTCTTTCTCCACTGCCTGTAACTGTATAATTTATATTAATCCTGTCTTAGTTCCTTGCTATTCAGTGTGATCCAAGATACGCCGATGGCTCTACGTCAGTCCATAAAGCACAAGATTTCAAGTCGATAGACTTGACCAGGACTTAGGGAAACTATGATGCGAAAGTGGAGACTTAAGACTGAATATCAAAAAAAAAAAAAAAAAAAAAAGACTGAATATCAGATATCACTGCTTTTTAAGTCCATTAGTAATATTTACCCACAAAGCGTTCTCATTGGCCTTTGCTGAATGTCACAAAGGGGAGGTGTTATGGCAAAGTGACTAACGAAAAAAAAAATTCAAGAAATTGTTTCTATCCTGACTCTGTTGTGTTTTCTAGAACACTCAGCACAATGTCTAAACGGAAGGACAGTCAGCAAAAGGAGTTAGTTTTTGTAGCGTGAACATCAAGATAATGTACTTGGGATTATCTAGCTAACCCTATTGTCAGACCCTTTGCATTAATCCGTGGCGAGAATCAGGAGGTCCTCTCATTATGACTATTACTAGCTTTGTATTTCTGGAGCCTATTACACTCCTCTAGAAAAGAGTTCTTCTGGAAGACCCTTATTTCTGGAGACTATGCCTAAAAAAAGCCAAAAATTAAATTTGCATCATTCTCTCTGCTCCTACTTAACATTATCTTTCATGTCATTAAATAAAATACTGCGTTACTCATTTATTGAGCATCTACACGCCAGTCATTATTGCAAGTGTTGGAAATAAGTGACAATTAGTCTCTCCCCTTGTGAAGTTTGTGTAGTTTACCCTCCGGTGGGAGCTGCAAACTCTCCATTAACGAATCCTACAAACTGAGACATAGTGTGTCGCAAAGGAGAATCGATACCGTAAAAGAGCAAATAGCGTAGGACGGGCCAACTCCAGGAGGCCGGAGAGACTGTCTTTGAGCTCAGTGCAAGGGCTTTTGCACGATTGGCCCCTCGGGTTCGGGGCTGCCTTGATGCAAGGGTGCACGCAGGCAAGTGTGTCTGCCTGAGAATGCACTGGAGCCGTCTCTGCCCCAGCGAGGCCGACCACGTGGAGACCAGTTCTTCATACGGATGCCATTGGGGGATCAGAGACAGCGGCCCACAGGTGCACCTGTGCGCGGCGCAGCTCAGGTGATGGAGAGCCGGTGTGTGTATCAGGGTCATGTGACTACAACACACGACAACTCAAAGATGCTCAGATCACACAATGTCAACGAGCTCTTTAAAACACATGGAGCCTCTAACAAAAGGAGGGATTAAAAAAATATATCTTATTTATTTATTTATTCATGAGAGACACACACAGAGAGAGAGACAGAGACACAGGCAGAGGGAGAAGCAGGCTCCATGCAGGGAGCCTGACGTGGGACTCGATCCCGGGACCCCGGGGTCACGCCCTGGGCTGAAGGTGGTGTTAAATCGCTGAGCCCCCCGGGTGCCCAAAAGGAGGGATTATACCCAAATACAAACACTAAGAAATTGGACTTCCAAATTTCCCTTTCCTCGATTTCTCATGTTGCCCAGTGTTGTGTTGTGGGGGGCAGGGGTTCCGCTCCGGAGCTGGGGTGGCATCGGTCTCCTGAGCGGTTGTGTGCGCTCTCTCCTGGACCACGTGGTCGGCCTCGCAAATACCTTCCCGGCCTTCCTTTGCACGCTTTTCAGATCTTAAGTAACCTTCATCTCTTTACAGACAGTATAAATACCTTATTCTTTCTTTTTTTCCCCTTTGGAGTTACTTATTCATCTAAACAAAACGTAGTCTATGTTAATAAAAAAGCAAGATGACATCGTCTTGCATAAAACAAAATACAACCCGAGTCAAACACCTTAACCCTGTCACCACAAAACAAAATGATTTGAATATCACAATGTTCCGCTTTTTTTCCGGCGTTAATAGACCTAATATCAGAAGACGCTCCCGAACAGAAACCCGTTATGATTAAGACTCTTAAATTTTGCGGACCGATGAATTAGATCAGAAAATGAAAATACTTTCAGAGGATCACAGTTATTCTTTTTAATAGGTATTAACCCTCAAACGCAGTCTCAGTATTACGGACGCAGCTTGTATTTTGTGTTTTACGTGGTAGGGGCCAAGGTGCCCCTTTTAGTTCTCCCTCGGTGCTTTCTAGTCACTCACCTGCCTGTGCGTCTTCCCTTGGTTAAGGTGTATGTCGTGTCCCTTTAGCGTATACGTGAGGTCGGGCCAAGGTCTTTGTGAGCCCCCGGGGTGGATGCACAGAGAGGATATTGTCACGAGGGAACGGTGGTCACCTGAGAAGTCCCTTATCCTCTGCTTCTGTGCACTGGTCCCTTGTCCTGCAAACAGGCCTGTTGGTGTCTGGAGCAGGTTGACCCCATTTGCCCTTGACGTTCCCGGGCAGCACATCACCTAGTTCTTTGTGAACCTCGGACGTGTGAGTGTAGTCACGGTGCTGTCCCGGCGGGTCTGTTGTTCACCAGCTCAGGGACTTGTCCGTGCTCCAGCCTCATAGCGCTTAGGCCTCAACAGCTTGCCCTGTGCCCTTGGCGCCCCCCAGGTGCTAGGACCATAAATCCTAAATCCCCGTGTGCCGCCAGTCTGCTGTGTCCTAATGGATTTCCTTAGCAGAGGAGAATATGAGGGTTTCCGAAGGGCCGCGGGTTTGGGGATGCCGAGGGCTCCTGGGCCACGGTCCCATTCAGGGGCCATAGCCGCGGCCTGTCTCAGAGCTAGAGAGCTGCGGGGGGCGGGGGAATGAAAATGCTTCTCTGGGTACCTAAAGCCCACAGTCGCTGGTGGTTAAAAGAAAAGTCAGCCTTTTCAAAGTGACGCTCTTCACTGTCTTCTTGTATGGTGGCTTTTTTATGGCTTTTATGAATTATTAATGCATTTTTTTTGGTTAAATAAAGCAACCTGTCTGGCTCAAAAAAAAAAAAAAAAAAAGAATTAGCATGCACCTGGAGTGCCTGGATTCTGCTCACGGCGTAATAGTCGGAGGATCCTTAGCAGAGCTTTTCAAAGCCTGGGAGTCTTGGGAGCAGCCACAGAGGACGCCAGGACCAGGAACAAGGCCGCGCGGTGCGGTGGCTCTGAAACCAGACGGGGCCCCGTGTGCCTACAAACCGAGCACGGCGGCGGGCGGCGTCCCGTTAGTTTCAGGTGTGCACCCGGTGATCGGGCCAGGGCACGCTAGGCCACCTGCACCACAAGTGCAGCTCCTGTCTGTCCCATCGCGTCTTTATTGCAGTGTCGCCCACTGGAGCACCACCACTGTGTTCCTTAGGCCCTGAGTTTTATTTTTCTTTATTTATTTTCTTTATTTATTTTTAGGCCCTGATTTTTATTCCACTGACGTGGAATCCCATACCTGGAGGCCTGCATTTCCTCTCCCCCTCACCTCTGGTAACCACCGGTTTGTTCTCTGCGTCTATAGTGCGGATCCTGCTTTTTGTTTATTTTTCTTAGATTCCATTGATGAGTGGAATCGTATGGTATACAGCTTCCTCACTTTGACTTGCTTCACCAGCGCGGTACCTCGAGGTGTCTCCACCTTGTCTGAAACAGCCTGATTTTTCACTTTTTAACGGCTACGTAATATTCAATCCGTCTGTGCATGTGTACGTGTGCACGTACCACACCTTCCCTACCCGCTCATCTCTGGATGGACACGCGGGCTGCTTCGTGTCTTGGCCATATTAAAAGATGCTACAGTGGATGTAGGGGTGCACTGGTCTTTATGGGCTAGTGTTTCCATTTTCCCTGAGTAAATGTCCAATAGTAAAATTACTGGATCATACGGTAGTTCTGTTCTTGACTTCTGGAGGGGCCTCCATACCGTTCTCCACAGTGACCGGACAGATCCACTCCTCACTGACAGTGCAGGAGCGCTCATTTTTTCCCGCATCCCCGTCAACGCTTGTTTCTTACCATCTTGATTTTTGCTATGCTAACAGGTAGGAGATGATCCCTTACTGTGGTTTTGACTTCTATTTCCCTGATGATTAGTGATGTCCAGCATCTCTTCCTGTGTCTGTTGCCTTTCTGTAGGTCTTCTTTAGAAAAACATCTATTCAGGTCCTCTGCCCATGTTTTTAATTGGATTGTTTGTTGTTTTGCTGTCGGATTGTATACACACGTTATTCACATATTTTGGACATTGACCCTTTATCAGATAATCATTTGCAAATATCTTCTCCCAATCAGTAGGTTGCCTTTTAGTTTTCCTGTTTCCTTTACCGTCCAAAAGCTTTTTATTTTGATATAGTCCCAATAGTTTTATTTTTACTTTTGTTTCCTTTGCCTCAGGAAACATATCTAGAAAAACGTGGCTATAGCCAACGTCAGAGAAATTGCTACCTGTGTTCCCTTGTCGGATTTTTATGGTTTCAGGTCTCACGTTTAAGTCCTTATCCATTTTGAGTTCATTCTTGTGTGTGGTGTAAGAAAGTAGTCGTTTCATTCTTTTACGTGTAGCTGTCCAGTTTTTCCAGCATCATTTGTTGAAAAGCTTGGGTTTTTTT
This sequence comes from Urocyon cinereoargenteus, assembly GCA_032313775.1. Taxonomy (NCBI): domain Eukaryota; kingdom Metazoa; phylum Chordata; class Mammalia; order Carnivora; family Canidae; genus Urocyon; species Urocyon cinereoargenteus. The sequence continues at coordinate 830,536 of JAVLSZ010000020.1, forward strand.
CACCATTGTATGTTCTTGCCTCCTTTGTCATAGATTAATTGGCCATAGAATTGTGGTTTTATTTCTGGAGTCTCTATTTTGTTCTGTTGATCTGTGTGCCTGTTTTTTTATTTTTTTGGTTTTTTTGTTTGTTTGTTTGTTTTTTGTGCCAGTACCATGCTGTTTTGATTGCTTCAGGTTTGTAGTATATATTGAAATCCAGAATTGCAATGCCGCCAGTTTTGTCCTTTCTCAGGGTTATTTGGGCGATTCAAGGTCTTCTGTGGTTCCGTACAAGTTTTAGTATTATTTGTTCTATTTTTGTGAAAAATGCCGTTGGTATTTTGATAAGGATTGCATTGAATCTAGGGTTTGCTTTGGGTAAGATGGAGATTTTGACAATATTAATTCTTCTAATCGATGAGCAGGGGATATCTTTACATTTGCTTGTGTCAGCCTCATCTTCTTTGAGCCATGTTTCATAGCTTTCAGAATACAAGTCTCTCACCTCTTTGGTTAAGTTTATTCTATATTTTATTCCTTTAGGCACAATTGCAAATGGGACTGTTTTCTTAATTTCTCTTTCTGATACTTTATTGTAGGTGTATAAAAATGCTAACCATTTCTGCATATTAATTTTGTATCCTGACATTTTACTGAATTTGTTTATTCTAGTCTTTTTTTTTTTTTTTTTCGGTGTAGTCTACAGGATTTTCTATGTATGGTATCATGTCTGCAAATAGTGACAGTTTAACTTCTTTACCAATATGGATGTCTCTTGCTCCTTTTTATCATCTGATTGCAGAGGCCAAGACTCCTAGTACTGTGTTGAATAAAAGTGGTGAGAGTGGACATCCTTGTGTTTTCTTGACTTAGAAGGAAAGCCTTCAGTTTTTCCCCGTTGAGGATGATGTGACCTGTGGTTTTTCATATATGGCTTTATTATGTTGAGGTATGTCCCCTCTAAACCCATTTTGTTGAAAGTTTTTATCATGAATAGATGTTGAATCTTGTCAAGTGCTTTTCTCGCATCTATTGAGATAAATAGGATTTATCTATTTAAATAGGTAGATAAAATCCTAGGATTATATCCTTCGTCTTGTTGAAGTGGTACATGACATTGATTAATTCGCAAATATTGAATCCTTGCATCCCGGGAATAAATCTCACCTGATCATGGTGAATGATCTTTAATGTAATGTTGGTTCAGTTTGCCCATATTTTGTTGAGGAGTTTTGGCCTATATTCATCAGAAGTGTTGACCTGAAGTGGGTTTTTCTTTCTTTTTTCTTATTTTTTTTCTTTTTCTTTTTCTTTTCTTTTTTTTTTTTTTTTTTTTTTTTTTTTTTTTTTTTTTTTTTTTTTTGAGGGGTCGGGGGTTGTTTTGTGTGGTTTTGTTTGTTTGGTGCCTTTGCCTGGTTTGGTATCAGGGTAATGCTGGTCTCATAGAATGTATTTGGAAACTTTCCCTCCTCTTCTATCTTTTGAAGAGAATAGGTATTAACTCTTCCTTAAATGTCATGTCTGGGAGAATTCACTTGTGAATCTATCTGATTCTGGACTTTTATTTTTTGGCATTTTTTAAAATCACTGATTTTATTTCATTACTTATTCAGTTTTGGAAAATTGTATGTTTCCAGGAATTTATCCATTTCTTCTAGGTTATCCAGTTTGTTGGCATATAACATAGTTTCTAATTCTTTGTATTTCTGTGGTATCAGTTGTTACTTCTCTCTCATTTCTGATTTTATTGGTTTTGGTCCTTTCTCTCTCTCTCTCTCTCTTTTTTTTTTTTTTGATGAGTCTGACTAAGGGTTTGTCGATTTTGTTTATCTTTTCACAGAACAAGCTCTCATTTTCATTGACTCTTTCTTTTCTTTTTCTTAAGTTTCTACATCATTTATGTCTACTGTGATCTTTATTCTTTCCTTTCTTCTACTTACCTGGGGTTTTGTTTGCTCTTCTTTTTCTAGTTCCTTTAGGTGTAAGGTTAGATTATTTATTTGAGTTGTTTCTCATTCCTGAACTAGGCCCCTATTGCTGTATACTTCCCTGTTAGAATTATTGTTGTGCACTCCAGATTTTGGGCCATTGGATTTTCATTTTCATTTGTCTCCATATATTTTTTAATTTCTTCTTTAATTGATCCATTTGTTGTTTAATCTCCACATTTGTGTTTTTCCATTTTTTTCCTTGTAATTTCTAATTTCATACTGTTGAGGTTTGAAAAGATGCACTGTATGATTTTGATCTTAAATTTATTGAGGCTTGTTGTACAGCTTAATATGTGACCTGTTTGGGAGAATGTCTCATGTACAGTTTAAAAGAATGTATATTCTATTGTTTTGGATGAACTGGAATGTTCTGTGTATATCTGTTATGTCTGTCTGTTACGTCCATCTGGTTCAATGTGTCATTTAAAGACAATGTTTTCTTATTAATTTTCAGTCCAGGTGATATATACATTGATGTAAGTAGAGTGTTAAACTCCCACACTATTATAGTATTGCCATCAATTTCTCTCTTTATGTCTGTTAATATTTGCATTATCTATTTATGTGCTCCGGTGTTGGGTACATAGATATTTATAATAATTGTTATAACCTTTTGTTGGATCGATCCCTTTTTTAAATGTAGTGCCCTTTGTTCTCTCTTGTTATATTCTTTATTTTAAAGCCTATTTTATCTTGGTATTGCTACCCCTGACTTGCTTTCACTTCCCTTTGTATGGTAAATGTTTTCCATTTCATTTCATTCTGAATGCATCTTTAAGTCTGAGGTGAGTCTCTTGTAGGCAGCACACAGATAGGTGGGTCTTGTTCTCTGTATGCGTTCTTCCAATCTGTGTCTTTGGATTGAAGCATTTTAGACCTTTTACATCTAAAGCAATTAGTAATAGATATGTGGTTATTGCCATTTTTAAGATTTGGTTTGGGGTTGTTTTTGTAGGTCTTTGATCCTTTTTTTCTTCTCTTTCTTTTGATTGATGAGCATGTATTTTGTTTGGCTTTATTTCTCTTTTATTGTGTGTGTGTATCTTTTATTTTGTGTGTTTGTATTTGTGGTTACCATGTGAGTCATATATAGCATGGTAAGTAAATAACAGACCATATTAATTTGATGGTCACTTAAGTTAAAATACATTCTTTAAAAAATAAAAAGGAAAAGAAAACAGAAAAAGAAAAAAAATCTTTCTTTTTCTTTCCCCTCTTCTTTTTCACTCCTTTGTCTACATATCTGTCATATTTTACATCTTCTTGTTCATATTTTCCTTATGTCTAATTATGGCCAATTGTTTTCCATTTAAAGACGTCCCTTTAACATTTCTTAAAAGTTTGGTTTAGTGGTGATAAGCCCCTTCATCTTTTGTTTATATGGGAAACTCTTTATCTCTGAATTCAAACTGATTCAAATCTGAATGATAATCTTGCCAGTTATTTTTGGTTGTAGGTATTTCTCTTTTAGCAATTTGTATATACCATGCCACACCCATCTGGCGTGCAAAGTTTCTGCTCAAAAAATAAGCTACTAGCCTTCTAGGTTTTCCCCTGTAGGTACGGTTTTATTTGTCTCTTGCTATTTGTAAGATTCTATCTTTATCTTTAAACTTTGACATTTTAATTACTATGTGCTGTGGTATGGAACTCCTTGGGTTAATCTCGTTTGGAATTCTCTGTGCTTCTTGAATTTAGATGTCTATTCCTTTCACCAGGCTGCAGAAGTTTTTCAGTTATTATTCCTTCAAATATCTACACCTTTTTCTATCTCTTCTTCTGGGATCCCTACAATGTGACTTTTATTTTTCTTTTTTCTTGATGTTGCCCAAGAGATCTCTTAATCTATCCTTTTTTTTTTTTTTTTTTTTTTAGTTATTTTCTCTGTTTGCCATTCAGGTTGTGTGCTTTCCATTATCCTGTCTTTCAGATCGCTGATACATTCTTCTGCATCCTCTAATCCACTATTGATTCCCTCTGGTATGATTTTTATTTAGTTATTCTTTCTTCAACTCTGCTTGGTTCTTTTACGTATTTTCTAACTCTTTATGGAATGTCTCACTGAGCTTTTCCATTCTTTTCTCCGGCCCAGTGAGTAGTGTTTCAATCATTACCTTAAATTCTTTAACAGACATATTGTTTATCTATGTTTCATTTAATTATTTTCCTGAAATTCTTTTTCTTGTTCTTTCTTTTGGAGCATATTCCTGTCTCCCATCTCCCTATTCTGTTTGACTTTCTGTGTTTGTTTCTATGGATTAGGTGAGACAGCTGCTTTTGCTAAAGTTGAAGCCAGGGGTGGGTGGGGGGAGTGTAAGTCTGGCGTATGAGTGTCCCCCCATGCAGACTGTGTGTGTTTGGTGACTTTTGCTGGCTGGTTGGAGCTTTGGCTCTGTATGTTCATTATTCTTTCAAACCATGGATTTTCATAGAAAGAATTAAAAAGTTAAAAATAAGAAAAGGAAGTAAAAAAGAAAAGAAGAAAAAAGAAAAAAAGGAAAAGAAAGAAAAGGACAAAACCAGAAAGAAAAAAACCAAAATAAGACAAATTTTAAAAAGTAAAGCAAAACAAAAAACAAACAAAACCACACAACGCTGCAGCTTGTTTTCTGTGCCCTAGCACCACCGGGCAATGGGCTGGGCTTGTGGACTTGGGCTCCCTGGGGTCACAAGCTCACTGTGAGCTGGATCTTGCTCTGGTCTGGGCTTTTTAGGTAGAAGGCAGACAGTGTCCCCACCATTCCTTGGCCCTTTTATTATTTTTTTTAATTAAAAAATTTTGTTTTAAGATTTTATTTATTTGAGAGAAAGAGAGAGAGAGAGAGCGTGAGCAGGGGGAGGGGCACAGGGAAAAGCAGACCCCCTGCTGGCACAGGCCCAAGCCAGGGCTGGCTGCCAGGACCCCAGATCACGACAAAGTCAGATGCTTCGGCAACGAGCTGCTCAGCAGCCCGCCCTGGCCCTTGGTCTGCGCACCAGCACCCGGCCCGTCCTGGCTTGAGGCCCCTGGGCTTGCTGCCGTCGCTCTCTCCCTATGGTCATGGGACCCCCACTTTGGGCCTCGGCCCCATCTCTTACAACGTCCAGGCCCTACTCCAGCCGCACTTTCAGGAGGGAGGGGAGAGAAGGTTCCCGCAGCTCCTCGGCCTTCTCAGCCACGGCTTTCTCTGTGTCTCGGCGTGGCTAGACGGCACCGGGCCCACCGAGCAGGCATGCAAGCCCGGCCTTGGAGTATCCGAGCCCTACTCCGTCGGGGCTTTTCAGTCCCCAGAGCCCCTGAGCCTTTCCAACCCTGGCCTCCTTTCCTGGGCCTCAGCACAGCCGCACACGCCGGTGAGCGGGTCTGGGTCCCTGGGCCCCGGGCCCCCCGACGTGGGAAGCCCACTGGGAAGGCTGGCCTTGCCCTTCCGGTGCCAGGCCCGGCCCGGTCTGAGCTCTCAGGGTGGGCTGGGAACGGAGCCCGTGTCCTCGTCCCTCTGGCCCGGAGAGCCTCCCGGCGGCTCCTCTGCCCCGGGCCCCGCTCTGCTCTTGTCTGCGTCATAGGCTGGTTGGTCTACACCACGCTTTGCCCTGCGTCCAAGGACAGGGGGCCCTGCTGCCGGGCCCTCAGCCCATCCCTCCCCCCATTCTCAGTGTCGGGGTGGGGGGTCCCTGGGTTGCTGCAGCCCTGCCTCTCGCTCTGCTCTTGGCCTTCGGTCTTGGGTCGCTCAGTCGCTGTTCCGTGGACTGTTCTAGCATCAGGTGTAATTTGGCACGTTCCGTGGAGGGGTGAGCTTTTGTCTGGGAGCCTGGTCTGCCGCTGGCGTTCGTTCCCTCCGCTCCTCTCTCCCAGTCGGAGGAAGGTCCAGATGGAGATTAAACAGTTTAACCTGCTTGTCCGGTTGGCCGCGTTGGTTGTCTCCTTGGCGCAGCGCAGATTCCGTTGCCGGCACCCGAGGTGTCCTCTTTGCCTTTGATTTCGGTCCAGACGTTTGTCTTTCTGACTGCTTTGTTAGAGGGATTCCTGTGGTGAGAGCTGTGAGGTCGCCCATCTCTGGACCCGCCCAGGACCTCTCCTAGTCGCGCCTTCTAATTCCCTTCAGCCCCCTCACTGGGACAGCGGTGTCAGGCGCGGGCATGTGGTGAGACGACGTCCAGCCAGGTTCGGAGCTCGATCATTGTCCTCCGTGGGTTCTCTTTAGTGGGGCTCCCCGAATGTGCTCCTCTGGGGTCCTAGCACGGCGACATGGTGAGCGCGTGCCCAGGGGCAGGACTGTGCTGACACGCTGGCTCTCTAGAAAACAAAAGTCCGAATTTTTAGTGTTGGCCCGTTTTCCCGGGATAGGTGCCCGCACCACGGCTGGTTTCAGGCTGCCAAGAGGGCGTCACCACGTGCGGATACCCGGGAAGGCGCGGCCCGGCTCAGCCGAGGGCCACCCTCACACTCACCCAGGAGCGTCTGAGTCTTTGACACTCGTCTCGGCTGCTCAAACCTAACCCCAGCTCCTGAATGTCTTCCTAGAAAAATTGGGATTTTGCAGTCACGGCTTCCCTATTGCACACGCTGGGAATCTGCAGGAGCCCGGCCTGGAGGTGGCAGGCCCTGAGCAGCTCTGATTGGGTGGAGACAACTGAAGCGAGGACAACGCGGGACAGTGTTTCTAGACACAGCCCTTGAATCTACTAAATGCTTAAAAAAGCTAACTTCTATTTTTTTTAAAGAGTTTATTTATTTATTCATGATAGACACACACAGAGAGAGAGAGAGAGAGAGAGAGAGAGAGAGAGAGAGAGGCAGAGACCCAGGCAGAGGGAGAAGCAGGCTCCATGCAGGGGGCCCGACGCGGGACTCGATCCCAGGACCTGGGGTCACGACCTGTGCCAAAGGCAGGCGCTAAACCGCTGCACTCCCCAGGGATCCTCGCTAACTTCTATCTTAAGAGTTTTGTGTAATTATTTTACTCTGCACGTCTGACCTACCATCTTAGAGGACGATCTGCGGTATCTCCTAAAATCCTTCCTTTCAAAAGAAGCAGCCTATCCGCTTCACTCTGCCCTTTGTTTCGTTTCATTCTGTTTGACCCTAAATCCTAAGGGTCCCCTTTGGTGGACCGTAGTTACGGATTTACTGAGCCTGTGGTTGGCTCTTTTCCTCTGACATATTTTTTAAAGTGTGTTTTCATTTGCTTTGACATTTCTTGAAAGGGAATCTTGCAAGTTGTTTTTGGGGAAAACATCTTATTTCCAGATAACGCTCCACCTATTGGCTATCTCGAGGGCTTTCCTGTCATCCTCACCCTGCCTGTCTTCCCATCTTTTGAAAGGTGATTTTTTAACAGGTGACAGTTGATGGCATTTGACGGTAGTATTTACTGTTGGTGCATGAGGCTATTCAAGAGTGAAATTTTAAATCTGCATTATCTCAAAATTGATAGAGCTGCTTGAACTTTAAACGAGAATATGTACCTTTTCTCCTACCATATTATTGTTTCCCTACATTATACATGTCTCTGATTTAAGGCCGCAACATGCGTGTTTTCCTGAGCCCGTAGTAAGGGACTCGGTAGGCCATCACTAGGGTTCTTGTAGGCTATTGACTTTCTCTGTTTTCATTTAAAAATGATTTCCCAACTACCACCCGCATATTGCTGTCGTGTCTTTTTCTCTAATATTTAACTATTTCTTTTGTTTCCTCTCTCTGGAGGGTGCTGATGTCACTGCGATGACGATTACTCTGGCGCTCACTCACCTCTTTTACTACTTCCTACACACGAAGATACACAAAATGCAATAAATAGATGTTTCCGCTATGAGAAGTTTTAACTACTTTTCCCAAGGAATAGATCCTAGGCCTTTCTAAACTTTCCGCTGGTAAATCATACACCTTTCAATTTATTTGAGGGGGGGGTGATTAAAACCACTGGTCTCTGCGTTTTTGTCTGAAATGTGGTTTACCACATCTACAAGCTTGCCTCAGATTTAGTGGAATTAATCGTCTGTTTTTCCCAAAGTTGATGGTATCAAATCATCTGGGAGCTTTTTAGAAATTCGAAATACCCCAGTTATACCGACTGAGATTCTTGAGTCCCCAAGTAATCATGGAATGCGACGTATTTAAAAACGACTTGTTTAATGTATAAATGGGTTCACCTTTTTAATTATTCACTCAATAACATTTTAACCTCCTTTATGCAGAGAAGGAGCTAGGATAGTGTACAGTCAGGCAAAGCTGATTAATGTAACGATATACAAGTAGATAACAAGCCCCATAACATACATGATATGGGAATTCCAAGGGGGGAGAGCTTTGGGGCGCGCGTGAATGAGGGGGCGTTGTGGGGTTGGTGAAGCTCCAGTGGGCACCGCCTGATGAACGGCCCCTCCAGGAAGAGGAAATTCCCGGAAGCCACAGAACAAAAGCCGTTCTGAAAACGGCCGAGACAAAATTCACCCCGAGAATGTCCTGAACTCCAGCCCGAGGAGCATTTTTACATTTTTATTGCATGACTAAAAATAACACCTCTGGAGATTCCCTTTCCCAACATGACTTTCGACCTGAAGATGTTTCTGACGCTTTTTACGCGAAACTACATTTCCCCTGTTGTCCGTGTTCCCTAGAGAGTTTGCAGGTTATAACGACCACATTCTTCCCACTACCCTCTTGCCTTCAGCTATTTCCGATGCCACTTTGACCAAAGCCCTTGTTATCAAATCATTCGTTTACTTCCTGCAGTATTTAGGTATCTGGCGTTGGCAGAGCCACACGTTGTGCTATAGGAGCCTCATAATACCTGGGCAGTGGGCTGTGATGGGGATGGCCAGGTGGCCCTCAGCGGCCCTGGCTCCCTCCCCAGGTACCGGGTTATGACTGTTTGGCCTCGTTGCACTCAAGGGACTCCTGTGACACTTCCAGGCCTGTCCTCTAAAGCCTCCCACGTGCTCCTCACTCCCTCTCTCCTCTCATTTCTCTGCTGGATGTCCTTGTTCAGGGCGACTGAGCCACTTGCCAGCAGGGCAATGGAGTCTCTCCCAGCCCAGATGCCTGAAGGACTCGTAGAACAGGCCTCCTTCCATGCCCTTCTCAGCCAAAAATCGGATCAAGAGATATTACGAACTACAGTGAGATTTCATGGTCAGCTATTCCAAAAGTTATAAGTTATTAAGTTATAAGTTATTGCCGTAACTTCTACAGAGCCCAGTATTTTTTAAGCGAGTGAATTAAAAGATAGGATTTGCAGTTCATATAGGCACAGGTTTTGTCTTCACTTCTATCTATATAATATTTCTGTATTTTTTTAGGTGGTTGCAACTCTTGTCTGTGAGCACAGGGCACATAGATTGGTCAGGTTCCAAGAACAGAAAAATGCATACCTGATGGCAATCGGGAGGTTAGCTAACAATAGTGTACTTTTTATTTCAACACCACTGAGTAATTCTGTTCAAGCGTTGAAGGAACCTTAATGCAAATGACCCTACGTCGCTCAACAGTTTTTTTTTTTTTAATTTTTATTTATTTATGATAGTCACAGAGAGAGAGAGAGAGAGAGGCAGAGACATAGGCAGAGGGAGAAGCAGGCTCCATGCACCGGGAGCCTGACGTGGGATTCGATCCCAGGTCTCCAGGATCGTGCCCTGGGCCAAAGGCAGGCGCCAAACCACTGCGCCATCCAGGGATCCCATTTTTTTTTTTTAAACGCTCAACAGTTTTAATTTTACTTCTTTGTATAGCTATGGTTTAGGAATCGAATTCTTTATTAGAAGTCAAGTAGCCAAGCGTTAGGAGTCTAAATTATCTCTAATGGGACAGAGAAATCTTGTTTCGATAGGTTACAAAGGGTTTAGTAGCAGAACCAGGACTCAGAATCTGGATTTCCAGGTTCCCAGGTTTGTAAGTGTTTTCACTGTTCCATTTCGGAACAAAGCAGAAAGAGAAGTTTTCCTTTCCAGACACTAACGTCTGCGTTTTGTACTGGGTTCCAGATTTCCTTTAAAACGACGGCCTAGCGTAGCTCTATTTCCCTCTGGTGAGAGCCAAAGAGATGTGGAGCTTGTGATCTGAAGAGAAAGAGGCGGCCGTGCCTCTGATTTAGCAATTCTCGTCTCTGCTCTGGTGCAGCAGGCTACCTAGAGGATGGCAGGCTGGTGCAGAATCAAATTAGTAAGTGTCCGCGGTAGACCTAAGAGTCTTCGGAGCTGGGTTTGCATGCAGTGATTCCAAGGTGCTGATATTGGGTATTTAAAAAAGGAGCATAAAGAAAACCTGGAATGTTAGAGGTATATTCAGGGGGAGAACAAGGAAGCTGCAGGAGTACCCATTTTGACTCAGTATTAAAGAAGAACTTTCTAGCTCTCAAAGTTATCAAGAGATAATGTCTGATTTTCTTCCTGAGATAGTGAGATACTGAGCCCAGGATCATTGGCTGTGACATCTCGGTCAGCGTATGGGGTGGAGGGGATGTAAAATGGCACATGAAGGATCAGACTCTGACATTTTTTCTTTTTTTTTTTTTCCTTTTTCTTTTTCTTTTCTTTTCTTTTTTTATTTTCTGACATTTTTTCCACAATGATCTTTACGGTCCCTTTCTAGCTTGAGATTCTGAGATATGCATGTAAAGTTTCCCATTTCATACTGTTTTTTCTTCTCAATGTATCATCTTCTCTCTAGTAATCCATGCTTTTTCAAAGAATTGGGAAATTTTTTAAAAGGTGAAAAAAAAAAGGTAAAAACCGCACGGCCATTTCACCATCTATATAATCCGGTTTCATAGCTGCAAACACAGAATAGATGCCAGCTAGTTTACAGAAAAAAAATAATAATTCATCTGAAAACGTTAGGGAGGGCCAACTTCCGTGTCAGGCAAAGTGTGTACAGCGCCAATGACTTTCAACGGCTTTAGGGACCCATTAAAATATTTTCATTTCCTTTAAAAATTGAAGAAAGAAATAATTTTTACTTGGAAAACATTTTACTACATAATATTATTATGTTTATGCCAATATGATCATGAGCTATAATTATATACACACACTTCCATATATATGTATGTGTGTGTGTGTGTAAAGAGAGGGCGGGAGGGAGGGAGGGAGGTGCGCGTGTCCCTGCACACTCACAAAGACAGAAAGGGCTGACGAAGGCCAAAGTGTGTAGGATCCATTGAAGTCTTGGGGCTCCTGAGCGGCCCAGTCAGTAAGGCCTCCAGCTCTTGGTTTCTGCTCAGGTCATGATCGCAGGTTCCCAAGATCCAGCCCTGCGTGGGGCTTTGGCGCTCAGTGGGGAGTCTGCTTGAGGTCCTCTCCCTCTCCCTCTGCTTCCACCCCCATCAATAAAGAAAATCTTTTTTTTTTTTTAAAAGAGTTTAGTTATTTATTCATGAGAGACACAGAGAGAGGGAGAGAGAGGGAGAGACCCAGGCAGAGGGAGAAGCAGGCTCCATGCAGGGAGCCCTACGTGGGACTCGATCCCGGGATTCCAGGATCACGCCCTGGGCCAAAGGCAGGCTCTAAACCACTGAGCCATCCAGGGATCCCCAGTAAAGAAAATCTCTAAAAAAAAAAAAATCCTAATGAACAAAGGCTCGCGTGTGGGGCCGCGTGCTGAGCCGAGGCCAGCCAGCCAGATGCACACCACTCCACAACACGCCACCAGCCACCAGCTGAGACGGGCCTGGAGGAGGGCAGGGCTCAGGAAGGAGCTGCAGGTGCTGTGGGTCGTGTGCTTCTGAGCTGAAGCCCTGGGCAGCCGGGTCCCATCAGAAAAGCCAAGGTCACACGCTTGCACCCCAGCTGACACCCCCCAAGGGTGCTGCAGGCGCGTGGAGAGTGCTGGCATCCGTCCTGGTGATGCACGAACTCGGCAGGGGGGGAATTTCCCAAACAGAGGTGTGTCCCAAAGGGTCCCAACAGCCAAATCCACCAAACAGAAACTCGAAACTCCTGCCAGGACACTGATACATCTGGCGGGGATGTAAGCATCCTGGACTTTCGGGTCGGCATAGGTTCTGTTTTTATTTAGATGAAAGCTGTAGCTTCGGTTACTGAATACGGATGGTCTGATTGGTCCTGTTAACACTATGGGAGTTACCTACTTCGATGTTTTAATTTGATGATTTAATTCTTATCAAGTTTTTAATTTGATGATTTAATTTTCGATGATTTAATAACCGCACTCTGAGATAGGCACTATTGTCACTACTTTTCCATTTTACAAATGAGGAACTGAAGCTTAAAGAGGCTAAGTAACCTGTTCATAGAGATAGTCAAGGATTAGGGAGAATGAGACTTTACGCTTAGTAAAATCTTACCTGCTACACTACATTGTTATGTACAAAAGATACGACTTTAAATCCTACTTTTTGCATTTAACCTTTTGGTGTAAGCCTCTTTAAGCCTGAATTCTAAAATTCTTTTCAAAGGTTACATAATATTCCATCAAATTAATATCACACAACATTTTTAAAGACTTCTCTTTCTGAGTATTTAGGCTGCTTGTACATTTTCCTTTTAAGTCATATCCTAGGAATTCTTTGCGTATGTAATTTTTTCTATATTTAGGGTTACTTCCTTAGAATAGAAACACAGATTTAGAACTACTGGATCAAATAGTGTGAGAACATTTTTTTGAGAAGCTGGCACCACACCTTTATTTGCTTTAGTGATGAAACAAGCTCATTCATTCTTCTGTTCGACATTCATTACGTTCGTTGCGTATCTTCCATGCACTCATCATGGTACCTGTAACACCAAGATGCATGTTTGATAGTCTCTTATCAAAAGGTTATCACAGTTTCATGGTGTTAAAATAGGGTGGGCCCTAAATGAGCATCTTACATTAATTATATAGGGTGAAAACGCTTCCTAGATTTTTTTTTTAATTTTTTTATTTATTTATGATAGTCACACAGAGAGAGAGAGAGAGAGAGGCAGAGACACAGGCAGAGGGAGAAGCAGGCTCCATGCACCGGGAGCCTGACGTGGGACTCGATCCCGGGTCTCCAGGATCGCGCCCTGGGCCAAAGGCAGGCGCCAAACTGCTGCGCCACCCAGGGATCCCCGCTTCCTAGATTTTTGGGGACACGATAGGAATACCTTTGGCGCTCTTAGGGGTTGTAGAAAAATGGCATTCAAAGCAATCTCACAATGGCACCGAGCATGAAACTTTTCCTCTTCATTGCCAATTTGTTAAAGGAAATATGGTCAACCATTGTTTTAATGGTTATTTCCTCGAGTACTAATGAGGTTGAATGTTTTTCCGCATGTTCATTAATGAGTTGTTTCTTCATTGTGAAGTGTCCTTTGATGTTTGGGTATTCGGTATATATATAAAACAGATTTAGGCGCATGGCATTCGTTGCAAATAATTTCGAATCTGCTTTGCTTCAAGGTAATTTGTTTTGTTTTTTGTTTGTTTAATGTTTTTTTTTTTTTTTTTTTTTTTGTAGAGAAGTTTTTTTTACTTCAATCTACCAGGCATTTTCTTTCTAATTTCTTTTAGCACTTAAAACCTTCAGAAGTACAGTTAGCCTCTTCAGAAACACATACAATCAATTCCGATTTTATTTACTTTTTATGTTGCATCTCTTTGTATTGGACTCCATGATACATCTGGAATTTGTATCTACGTCTAATGGGACTTATTTGACTCTATTCCAAAAAGTTAGGCAATAATCTCAACATTATAGAACAAATTTTTATGATTAATTTGTGGGGTTCATTTTATCATGCGCTGACTTTAGATTTCCATCATATATGCATCCATGGAGTCCTGTGTCTGTCTCAATTGCTACCATAATGAAAATAGTTATTAATTTTTTTCCATCAAACTCTCTGAGGGCAGGAATTGTGTTGTCCCTTTAAGGGACATGGTGCTTGGCGTACGACAGGCATTAAATATTTGTTGAATGAAGGCATAAAATAAGATGTTTCTGGAATTAGCTATATTTTTCCACTAATTTGTACATAATTTCTAAGCCAGCTCTGCCTGTGGTAAATGTGTCTTAACAAGGTACTTTCCCACTAGAGCAAAGTCTCTCTTTAATATTCGAGTTCAGAATTTTTATTATGATCCATGACTCTTCCTTTAAATGAACTTTAGAAAGTCTTAAAAGGTTTCAAAATTCCTGCCATTAAAAATTTGATTGGAATTATGCTAAAAATACAAATTAATTTTTAAAGAAGTGATATTTGTCTTGTAAATACTTTCCTATTCTTGCATTTGTCATAGTTTTTTATTTCTGTTTATAGCTTTTCATAATTTTCTTTACCTAATTATTCATGAGTAGCTTGTTGGTTTTGCTGTTACTGCTATAGTGATCCAAGATTACTAGTGCTATCGGGAGTTGCATTCATTTATTTTGAAAATTTTAAATTTCTGTTTATTGCTATATAAGGAACGTGACTGTCACAAATTTATCTTGCGTCCTGAGACTTTTCTTGAATCATTTTATACAGTTTAATAGAACTTTTAATAGTTTTTTAGTTAATGTGAAAATCATGTTGAGAATAATCTCATTGTGAGCCAAATTTTACTTTGCCTTTACAATAAGGGAAGGAAACTGGGGAACAGAAGTAAGAATTTGAAAACCTACTTTTGGAGGTAGAATTAAATTCCATATTTATTCTAGAGACAATTATTATAGATTCTAATAGCAGTATGTATACCATATGTGAGGCCATCTTTTTTTTTTTTTTAGATGTTTTTGAGATTTACTACTAGAGCAATGCATAGTTACATTGTAATCTGGGAGGCTCACTTTTGGACAGAACAATGAATTTAAAAACTCCTCAAATATTTGATTCTCTCCATTAGCACTAACTAGTGGTTATTTTCTATGTATATTTAGATATTTGGAGTATTAGTTTATATTATATTTTGCTAGAAAAGCAAAAGCAGACAAGTTCAATTTAAAGGGCAGAACTTCGAGATCAACCAAATCAATAGTTATAAGTTGTACATGTCTATGTTGATTGATGAAACCTGGTCGTCAAAAATTAAAAAAAAAAAAAAAAAAAACCTGGTCGTCATCTCCTTCCTACTCCCCACAAAAAGAAAATATCTTAATATTTTTTATCTTAATTTATCTTAATTTTATCTTAATATCTTAAATATCTCCGGGATCTATCCCTTCCTATCCTTACCACCACTGCTTTAAATTAGGTCTTGCTCATCTCTTGCTAAAGCTTTTTATGGCCCCAAATTAATCTCTCTAATGTCTTGCTCCTCCAGGCTGTATTTCTCACAGGTACTCAATATTCTGCATAAAACACAAACTTGACCATCTTATTTCCTTGCATACAATCTTTATAGTTTCAGGGCACCTGGGTGCCTCAGTCAATTAAGCAGCTGACTCTTGATTTCAGCTCAGGTCATGATCTCAGGGTATAGGGTTGAGCCCCTCAACAAGCATGGAGGTCATGGGAAGTCTGCTTGGGATTCCCTCCCTCTTCCTCTGCACCCCCACCCCATGCTCACTTGCTCTCACTCTCTCTCTAAAATGAGTAGATAAATCTTTAAGAAAAAATAAAATCTTTGTAGTTTCAACATCTTCTGGAAAGCAAGGTCTAATCCTCAGCATGGCATTCAGGGCCTTCCCAAAAGGGCAGCCTGGTCTAGTGGTTATGAGCATGAGTCCTAGAACTGGACTGTTTGGGTGTGAATGCAGGTTCTGCTCCTAGTGGCTCTGTGGCCTTTACTAAACATTTACAACAGCCTATAAAATGGGTAGCGTTTATTAATATTGCGCGGTTTCTCCTTCGCTTCCCGCACTTACTTTCTTATTGCTTTGCAATCACCCAAGGACATTTTGCACTTTTGCTTCTGTTTTTTTTTTTTTTTAAGATTTTATTTATTTATTCATGAGAGACACACAGAGAGAGAGAGAGAGGGAGGCAGAGACCCAGGCAGAGGGAGAAGCAAGCTCCATTCAGGGAGCCCGATGCGGGACTTAATCCGGGGTCTCCAGGATCATGCCCTGGGCCAAAGGCGGCGCTAAACTGCTGAGCCACCCAGGCTGCCCATGTTTCTATTTTTTAACTGTCGGATGTTTCAGTAGATGAATGTGTGAGTTTTCTAGAACTGGTGGGGACCTTCATATCAGACAATTTCCTGACAGACACAGCATGCTCTCTCCCTGGTCCTTTCTAAACCCCATTCTGCTCAGCTCCTGCCTTTGGTGTAATCCCCCCGATCCTCTCACTGATGGGGGAGCTCTTTTTTTTAATAATAAATTTATTTTTTTATTGGTGTTCAATTTGCCAACATACAGCATAACACCCAGTGCTCATCCCGTCAAGTGCCCCCCTCAGTGCCCGTCACCCAGTCACCCCCACCCCCCGCCCACCTCCCCTTCCACCACCCCTAGTTCGTTTCCCAGAGTTAGGAGTCTCTCATGTTCTGTCTCCCTTTCTGATATTTCCTACCCATTTCTTCTCCCTTCCCCTCTATTCCCTTTCACTATTATTTATATTCCCCAAATGAATGAGAACATATAAGGTTTGTCCTTCTCTGGAGCTCTTGACCTGGACTCACTCAGGCTGTCTGGGAGCAAGGCACCCGAAGCCCAGCTTGCTTTCATGGGGCGACATGGAGAAGGCAAATAGCTAGCTCTGAATCTAGCTATATCCCCGTCACACCAGGACACTGGCGTAGGAGACAGAAAGTCAATGATGAAAGTATCATTTGGGGCGAAAAAGGGAACGGATATAGGAACCAAAGAAGGCACCGACTTCTATAGCATAAAGTTTTTTTTTTAATATTCCTTATTTTAATTCTAGTCAAAATGTTCAATTCAGCTTAACATCCAGAAATCGTTCAAAATAGAATGTTTACATTTTCAACTTAAAAACAAATTTTTATGTCCTAAATAAGGCATAATGATCTACTCAATCAGGTATTGTGAACATGGTGATAAGTGTTAAATTAGGGTTTTGGTTGGTATTAACTCCGTGGGATGTTTATTCAAGGTGACCATACGCTGTAGCGGGTTTAGGTAAAATATCAGTTCTTGCTACGTGATGAGAGCTGACAAGGGATAACAGCATAATGGAGATGAAACGAGCCCGAGATAGGCTCACATAACACGGTTGGTCCTTCTGCATCATAGACTTTTATTCCTTGGGTTTGCACAACGATGCAGTTTATGTCTGATACATTTCATCATCGCTGTGTGAGGTGTGGCCCTTGCTCTGTAGACTCTACTTCTATTTTTGAAAGTTACTTCAAGGGCTTGTTTGCACACAACAGATCCGATGAGACTACGTTGACCTCCACGTCCGCATTGCAAGGTAGACTCATTGCCCTCGCAGGTGTAATGACACCTCAAGATATCAAGAGATGTGTGGTCTGTTTAGGTGATAAGAGCAAGACACTGTCATCCCCTGTGCGTACAGCAGAGCACGATGCTGAGCTGTGGGTGGGTTGAAAGGAAGATAAGAGAATGAAGTACAGTTTTGTTCAAGGATCAGAATAGAGCTACTAACTCATACGCCTAATGGCAATGACTAATCAAAGTATTTTTTGCAAAGTCTACCTAAATAAAAGCTAACTTGCAGACTTCTGACTTTTCTACACAGCTTAAATTTATTTTTATTTTTATTATTATTATTATTTTTAAAGATTTTATTTATTTATTCATGAGAGACACAGAGAGGCAGAGACACAGGCAGAGGGAGAAGCAGGCTCCAGGCAGGGAGCCCCACGCGGGACTCGATCCGGGGTCTCCAGGATCACGCCCTGGGCCAAAGGCAGGCGCTAAACCGCTAAGCCACTGGGGCTGCCCTAAATTTATTTTTATATAAGTTTCTACACAACTTAAATTATTTTTATCTTTTGTGTTTAGGAATCAGTACATGGTTCACATTTTCTTTAGTAGCAACTGAGCGATTAGATTCATGCTTTCTCCTATCCTGAAACCATTTTTCTAGCACTTACCTTAAAAGCAACTCTGGTTCCATCAGGCTAAAAATTTAGATATCTTAAGAAAAGTTGTGATAAAGTGTTTTATTTTCCCACAGTTAAGCAATAATTAATTCAAAGCTGATACTGTAGTTTTCAGGCCCCATATACTGAGAACCATTTAAAATGGTGACAGATATATGAGAATTTAAGTGGGAAAACTTGTGTCACATCTGCATTATTGACAGGACTAGAGGACACTTTGTTTTGTTTTTTTTTTTATTTTTTTTAGGACACTGTTTTGAGTAAAGTGTAATGGTTGAAGAATAACTTTAACAATAAAATTTATTATTATTATTATTATTGCTCTCTCTTTAGCAGATAAAATGAAATCTTGGTAATTAATAATAGATTTGCAATCTAAAAATTATTCCTGATAATAAAGTTTAAAAAAAAAAAAGAATCAAAATAAGAAAAAAAAAAGGTGGCACTTTTTTTTTTAATAATAAATTTATTTTTTATTGGTGTTCAGTTTGCCAACATACAGAATAATGTGGCGCTTTTTGGTGCCCTTACTGAACGACAGATAATCACAAATATTTTGCTCAACAGTATGACATAATTGGCGAAACAAATAAAATGCCCAGCCTCTGGAACCAGGTCATTAGGTTCAAATTTAAATACTGACACGTAAAGTAGACATGGGACTTTGAGGTGCCTCCTCTTCCTTTGCCAACTTCTCTGTCCGGGAAAGGCGGGTAACAGGAGTGCCTACCTCACAGGCTGGTTATGTCAGGGGCGGGGTCCCCAAGGCCACCTGCAGGCTCGATGATTTGCTAGAAGAACTCACGGTTTACCACAGTGAGAGCAAAACAGATTATGATCAGCAAAGGGGAGGCAAAGTCCCTCTGCCAACGTCCGGATGTTCCTCTCCAGTGGAATCCCAGGGGATGAGCTTAATTCTCCCCGGAACATTGTGTGACAATTCACGTGACGCGTGGTCCACCAGGGAAGAAGCTCAGCCGAGCTTTATCTCTAGGATTTTCATGGGGGCCAGTCATACAGTGTCGTTAGGGGTCCGGCACCGAGCCTGCAGCTCCCAGCGATGAACCTCAGCTCCTGGGGCTTTAGCAAAACAGGTGCTCACCGTAAATGGATCTGGGCAAACTGCAAGAGCATAGGCCAGGGCACAGGGGCCCAGAAATTCTCTTACCAGGCGGCTATTCCAAGAGCGCAGGGGTTATCTCAGGAACGGCCGGAGGCTGGTCTTGAAGACGGGCCGTAAGTGGGAATGTGCAGGGCTTGAGTCACGCGGGCTGTTGAGTCGACCGCTGCCTGAGCGGAAGGTATAGGGAGGGAGTGAGTGAATCCACGTAGCCGAGGATATGGTGCCTGGCTCGTGTTCGCAGCGACAGGGGCGAGGAGCCTTCCTAGCAGGGGAGACAGGCGAGAAGCAGCTACGGCCCCAGGATCCCCGGTGGAAGGTCTTCACCTCTGGAGTGAGGGGCGTCATGGACACGTGGGATATTTTAGCTCGGTCTGTTTTACTGAGAGAAGTTCCCAGGGAAACACGTCCTAACGGTGTCCTGTGCCCTCTACAGAGCTCTGAGGTCAGCAAGGGAATAACTGAGGAGCGCGGCTACGTGGCCAGTGCCAGAGTAAGGCAGGTCCGAGAACGACTCTCCGCCGTTAGCTCGTAGTATTCATTTAGGTTGAGGGTCCTTGAATCCTATAAATCCCTTGAATAAGGGCTAGATGAATCCTATAGCCCTTATTACTAGAAAGATGTGCCACAAAGATGCTGGTTTGGCGTCTTAGAGTACGTGTGACCCCAGGCTGTAGATGACGGCCGATCACATCCTAAGAGGGATTGACTTCCGTGTGCTCACTGAGTTAATTTTGAGAGTTTCAGGGAGGCCAGGCCTTGATAGAAATGTGAAGCGATTAAATAATAATAATTGTTTATTAAATCGACGCATAGTCGCTAAAAGCTTGCTATACAGCAAACACTCACCTGTGAGGTAGTTGGTGATTTTATGGAACCGAACGAAGCAGGATGGCCCGTTGCTGCCCTGAAGGGGGCCCCCAGTCTTGCGGAGGGGACATGGAATGAATAAGCAAGTATCAACCTATGAATAAAAACCGTGATGAGCGCCGTGAAGGGGAATGCGGGCGATACCAGGACACTAGGGGGGATCTGCTGTGGCTGGCGACCGGAGGGTATTTGGGAAAGTAGCACTTACACTAAGAGCTGCGGTCTGGGGGGACGTGTCCAGGAAGAGGGAACAGCCGGTAATTGGTAAAAGGATGACATGGCCACAGAGTCACAGTTGTAGAGGGAGACACGAGACGACGCCGAGTTGGTAATTGGGTGAAGATGCGCTCGGGAGCTGGCCCGTCCCACAGGGACCTTCCTGCGCACTGGGGCCTGTGGCCCGGGCCTGGGGGCGACCTCGCGCCCTTGGCGTTGCCGTGTCACGTCCCTTGGTCTCTTCTCCTGACCCCCGGGGTACAGATGCTCCCGGGTCACCCGCCCGCCCCCTGCTCCTCACCGGCCGAGGCTCCGTGGAGTGTCTCCCCGTCCTACAGAGATCTCCACGTGCCGCCCCCCACCCCCAGCACAAGTTCCAGCATGTGTTCCGCGTCCAATGGTCTGGAATCAAGGAATTTTGAGATTTTTCTGAATACTGTCACACTTTCAGGAGCTTTGATGTTAGAGGTTATGAGACCCTATAATAAGCAGTAAATAAGCAAACAAAGCTCGACGTCTATGTCCACGTACGTGTCATTGCCTTTATCTGACCTGGTGTTTCCCAAAGCTGGTTTTGTGTTGGCATTAGAAAATGTTTCCAAAAAAAAAAAGAAAGAAAGAAAGAAAGAAAGAAAGAAAGAAAGAAAGAAAGAAAGAAAATGTTTCCAAAGGTTCTTTCCTGGAAATATGAATTTGAAGAGGTTCCTTCGACTTCCTAGGCTGGCCTGCTTTTCGGTAATTTGACTTACTCCGTGGCTGTGCACATCCGATTACGTTGGGTGATTTGCTAATTTACCGAAATCCAGATAATTCAAGCTGGAAGAAACAAATCCGTTTGCTTCAGTGGTTTAGCTTTTTTCAAGCAGAAGATTTTTTCATGACCTGAATTCTATGGTTCATTGCTCCAAATCCCGAGTATACTTTTCATGTGAAAATAATACAGAGTAAGGGCTTCCTAAATAATTCTCATCATCACTATCCGTGATGTTTGCTCTCTTAAGTCAGACAAAATAAAGTCATAAAGAAAGTTTGCGTCTCAGCAGCTCTGAACCTTATTCCTTTGCATTGAAAATGCTTATTCTCCTTGATTGGTAAAATTCTCGTAGTTTGAAAGAATCTTACAGCGACGAGAATGACTCGGGGTAGCGCCTCGGGGTGGTCTGACTTCCTATGCTATGTGGAGATTCTCTATTTACGGCAATGAAAGTTTCTTTTTTAAAGATGTTATTTATTTATTTGTGAGAGACAAGAGAGAGGCAGAGACCCAGGCAGAGGGAGAAGCAGGCTCCGTGCGGGGAGCCCGACGCAGGACTCGATCCCGGGACCCCGGGGTCACGCCCTGGGCTGAAGGCAGATGCTCGACCACTGAGCCACCCGGGCGCCCCAATAAAAGTCTTGAGAAGCCAGGATATTAGACTTAACTTACACTTACTCCGGAGGACGGGCGCTGAGAGGCATCTGCACGGAAGGGCATCGGCTTTTTTAGATCAATCCAGCGTCTTTCAGTTCCGTTAACTCTTCTTACAACAACAGTAAGAAAAGCACATGAACAGTTGCCCAGGATTTCATGACTTAGAAACAAAAAGCCTCGATTCGTCCCCAGAAAGACAAGAGACGGCTGTCCTTTAATCGCCGTTCTTGCCGTTTGCTTTCTCGTAGAGAGGTCTCAAATTTGGAATCTAATTAGAAATCCTAATTGAAATGGCTAAAGAGAGAGAGAGAAAGATCCACGTGAGAGTAGGGATAACAGTAGGAAGTGGTGATATCTCAGCCCGATGGAAGGAGCTGGCCTCTGGGCAACAAGTCATCTGGCACGAAACTGAACTTTGCTGTCTTCTCCCTCAGGAGGAATTTTCTCGGCCAAATGACTAGTCTTTGAGTCTTCCTCAATTGTGGTTTCTCAGGGTAGAAACAATGGTTAAGACCATATAGTCTTGAGGCCTGTGTTGAATCCCTGTCCCCTAACTTATTCCCTGCCTGACCTGCAGCATTTGCAATCTCAGTTTACTCACCCCTAAAATGGAACCTTAAAAAATAATAATAAAATAAAAATAATAAATAAATAAATAAATAAATAAATAAATAAATAAATAAATGGAACCTTAAATCCCACGCAACAGCGTTTCTGTCTTTCCACTTGCACACTGGCCGATACACAGGACGGGTCTAGATTTATCAAGCTCTCGAAAGGGAGAAGAGAAAGAAGTCACGGGAGACAGAAGTAAATTTGAGAAAACACAAAATAATATCCGGCCACGAATATTACAAATACGAGACATTCAGAAAGTGCTTGTTGATTCTGTACCCCCAGAGGCAAAGACCCAGAAGCAGATTCCTTGATCCTTCTCCTCGAGCTTTTCCTTTTTCCCCCGTAGATCTGTGGGTTCTGGTCTTCGGGTCGCTGCCCCGCTGGAAAGCAGAGGGACATATATCATTTCTGAACTACCGCACGGTGCTTGCTGTTGGGCATGATAGGTGCTCGCGTAGCCTTTGCTTGATGGGGCGGAGCAGTGAGCCCCCCGGGAGGAGGGCCGGGAGGAGGGCAGTGCACACTGTCCCGGCTCCTGGTTCACAAGCACCGCGTCTGGCCTCCGGAGCGGGGCCTTGCCCTCCTGTGATGATGCACTCGGCGAGAACACCCCGCTTCTTGCTGCCTCTCCCTGGGCTCCGCTCCCATCAGATTAGCCCATTTCCTGTTGCTGATGCATCTCCTACATTGGGAGCCTTTTCTCTTTGCTTTCATGACCTTTATTTTCAATATTTTCTTCTTTTTTTTGTCTTTCAGTCTTGCTCTCTTCTTTTACCGCTACTGTCCTCTTGCTTTTATCTATCTGCACATTTTTGTTGTACAAACCTCTCCACGCCCAATTACATATCATGTCTGTTGAAGCAGTCGCAGGAATCTCCCGAGACACTTCTCTTAGCTGTCTGGCCGGCTGTCTGTCTGTCTGTCTGCTTTCAGGCACCGCCCCCGGTTGCCCATCGGTGGGAAGGAACCCGACCGAGAGCCAGTGAAAGCTCAGCAATATATGCCAGTGGCTCTTTTCCTTCCAGCCTCTACTCCATCCTGTTTGCTTTTACCAAAAACTCTCAAAGAAGTGGACCTCCGGCGGAGTTTACCGCTTGCTTCCGTACTGGTGTCCGGGTTACTGATGAGATGAATCAGTTGTCTAAGTCCATTTGGGTTTCTTTTTTTTTTTTTAAGATAGATTTATTTATTTATTTATTTATTTATTTATTTATTTATTTATGATACACATAGAGAGGCAGAGATGATTCAGTTGTCCAAGTCCATTTGGGTTTCTTTTTTTTTTAAGATTATTTATTTATTTATTTATTTATGATAGACATAGAGAGGCAGAGATGAATCAGTTGTCCAAGTCCATTTGGGTTTCTTTTTTTTTTTAAGATTTATTTATTTATTTATTTATTTATGATAGACATAGAAAGAGAGGCAGAGATGAATCAGTTGTCCAAGTCCATTTGGGTTTCTTTTTTTTTTAAGATTTATTTATTTATTTATTTATTTATTTATTTATTTATTTATGATAGACATAGAAAGAGAGGCAGAGATGAATCAGTTGTCCAAGTCCATTTGGGTTTCTTTTTTTTTTAAGATTTATTTATTTATTTATTTATTTATTTGTTTGTTTGTTTATGATAGACATAGAGAGAGGCAGAGATGACTCAGTTGTCCAAGTCCATTTGGGTTTCTTTTGTTTTGTTTTTAAAGATTGATTGATTGATTGATTGTTTGATTTATGGTAGACATAGAGAGAGAGAGAGAGGCAGAGACACAGGCAGAGGGAGAAGCAGGCTCCATGCAGGGAGCCCAACGTGGGACTCGATCCCGGGTCTCCAGGATCGCACTCTGGGCCAAAGGCAGGCACCAAACCGCCGAGCCACCCAGGGATCCTCCAATTTGGGCTTCTGAATGTGTCCTTAGTTTCGGTGGCCACATCCTCAGAGTCCGGGGTGGGACTCTGCACCCAGTGGTCCAGGTGCTCTGATCCCGAGACACCTGCCTGCAAACCCGTCCCCTGTGGAACCTACTTTGTATCCCTCCTTATTGATGATTCAGACACACACATGATACTGAAGGGGCAGCTCTCAGCATCCTCTTCTACTGCTTCCCCACCCCCCACCCCAAACTCAAGGGAGCCCCTATTTAGTGATGCCCATCAGATCAGACTTGAGCTTATCCATTTATTCTTGGTAATTGGACTCTCACTCACTATAAATCAATATTTTTGTTCCCAGTTTCTTCTTCTTAGTCCTTCATAGAACAGATTCTTTTGCTTCCTTTCACGATTCCACATTCCTCTTGATTGAGTTCACATTGATTATGGGTCAAAGCATCCCACTCGTGCCCCTTAGTCCATCTTCCACTTCTCTAGCCGTGTTAGTCATAGTGAATATCGTAAATTAATAAATCTAGTAATATTTATTGACCACTTGCTATCTCTTCTAATCTCTTTCTGTTTCTTTTATATTCACTATTTAAAAATCTACATTCAGTAAAATGCATGCTTTCTGGTGTACAGTTCTAGATTTTTTTTTGACAAGCATGAACAGTCATATACTTCCCACTACTCACTGTATTAAGATACAGAACACTCACCTGAACATCTTCAGCCTCCTGCCCCTTTATGGTCAGCCTCTTCTGCCCATCGCCAACCATGAGAAATCAACCATCTGTGTTCTGTTTCCATAATTTACATTTTTCAGAATGCCATAGAAATTGAATTATACACTCTGTAGCCCTTTGAATCTGGCTTCTTTCCCGTACTATATAATGTGCTTAAGAGTCATCGAAGTTTTGTGGGTATCAATGATATGTTGCTTTTTATTACTGAGTAATATTCCATCTTATGGTTGTACTTTAAGGTGATTTACCAATTCATCATTTGAAGAGATTTTAGGTTTTTAGAAAATTTTTAGAAAAATCAAAGAAATCTTGAATTTTTAGTTAAAAAAATTAAATATAGGTTTTTGTGTGACCATAAATTCCATTTCTCTTGGGGAAATAAACAGGAGCAAGATTGCTGGATGATATGGTAGGTGTATGGTTAACTTTTTAAGATGCTGATAGATTTTTTTTTTCTAAGTAGACATACTATTTTGCCTTCCTATAATCAATGTATAAGAGTCCCCGTTGGTTCACATACTTGTCAAAGATTGGCATTGCCAACTTAAAAAACATTTAATTATAGCCATGCTAATAGATACATAATAATAACTCATTATGATTTTTATTTATCCTCCTAAGGATCTACAGGGCTAAATATCTGTTAGGGAGAACTTATGCCTTAACAATAATAAATTTTTCCATTCATGAACATTTTAAATATCTTCAATAAATAAATAGATAAATATAATAATAAATAATTTAAACAAATAGCATATAAATACAATTTCATTTTATGTTGTCTCTTTCATCAGTGTTTTATAGATTATAACATACAGATCCTATACATATTTTGTTTAATTTGTCCCTAAAATTGTTGTTTTTTGATACTATAGTAAATGATATTTTTTTAAACTTCATTTTCTCATTTTCTTTTTTTTTTTTAAAGATTTTTATTTATTTATTCACGAGAGACACAGAGACAGAGAGAGGCAGAGACACAGGCATAGGGAGATGCAGGCTCCATGCAGGGAGCCCAACGCGGGACTCAATCCCGGGACCCCGGGGTCACGTCCTGGGCTGAAGGCAGTGCTAAACCGCTGAGCCACCCAGGCTGCCCAATTTTCCCATTTTCATTGTAGTTTATAGGCACTTGATTTTTGTATTTAGACCTGATATTGTGCAACTTTGATAAACTTATTATTTCTAGCTTTTCTGTAGATATTTTTGACTATTTTCTACATAGACACTCATGTTAGCTGCAAATAGAGACAGCATTAGTCATTCATTTTCAAGCTGTATGTCTTATAATTATTTTCCTTGAATCACTGTACTAAGACAACCAGCATGAAATTGAAGAGGCAGATAAAAGCAGAAGTCTTAAAAAAGAGAGAGAGAGTGGAAGTCTTACCTTATTCCTCCTCTTAACAGTAAAGTACTGAGTCTTTATAATTCAGTTATCATGATAGCTGTAGGATTTTTGTAGATGCCCATTATTGAGGTAAAGTACTTCTCCTTTATTTATAAATTGCTGAGAGTTTTCTTAATTATATGGATGAGAGTTTTATTTTATGCATATTGAATTTCCTCAAGTACATTTTTTCTGCATCTTTAGAATGACCAAATGTTTTTCTTTTTTAGTCTTTTGATATAGTGAATTGCATTAATAGATATTTTGATATATGTTAAAGTAGTTTTGCATTCCTGGAAAAAACACTCTGGATGCTGGTTTATCCTGGAACAGACCCTTTTTTTATATATATATATACTATTGATTGTATTTGTTAGAGCCAAGGTTTTGTTGATAATTTTTTAATGTTAAGTATATGAGAGATATTGGTCAATATTTTTCTTTTATACTGTCTTTGGTTTTGTATCAGGATAATGCTGAGCTCATAAAATGAATTGGGAGGTATTCCTCATTTTCTGTTTTCTCAGAGTTTGAGATTAGATTTGAAAGTTTGAATGTAATTTGTTATTATTCTTCCAATTTGTAGTACAATTCACCAGGAAGACCAGATAGCCTGGAGTTTTATTTTTAGTATTTAAATATGAATTCAACTTCTCTAGTAGGTATACTATTATTCAGGTTATCTATTTCTTCTTGGGTAAATAGTTTTTATTCAAGAAATTATTCAATATCATCTGTTACTTTTTAAAATCTTCATATTGTTCAGAATAGTTCTTTATTATCATTTTAAGGTCAGTGGTCCATAATAATGTCTTTTTTTTCCATTCCAATATTGTAATTCATAGCTCCATTTTATCGTGGTCTATCTGGCTAGAGTTTATCAATTTTATTTATCTTTTCAAAGAAACAGCTTTTGGTGTCATTGGTTTTCTCAGTTGTTTTAATTTTTAATCATATTGATTTCTGCTTTTGTTTTTATTATTCTCTTCCTTCTAATTCTTTAAGTTTAATGTATTCTTTCTAGTTTCCCAAAATAACACATTAGATCACAGGTTTAAGACTTTCCTGATATTAGCATTCTATTTTTTTTAAGATTTTGTTTATTTATTTATGAGAGACAGAGAGAGAGAGAGAGAGAGGCAGAGACAGAGACAGAGGCAGAGGGAGAAGCAGTCCCCATGCAGGAAGCTCAATGTGGGAGTCGATCCCAGATCCTGGGATCAGGACCTGAGCCAAAGGCAGACATTCAACTGCTGAGCCATCCAGGTGTCCCTGATATTAGCATTCTAAATTTCTGTCAGTACCACTTCACTTGCATATCATAAATTTTCATATATTTTTTATTTTCAAAATTCAAATTATTTTCTAATTTCTTTTGTGACTTTCTCTTTGGATCAGTGTTTAAGTAGAAGTATGTTGCCTAATTCTCAAACATTTGAATTTTCCAGATATTTTTCTGTTATTGGATTTTAGCCTAATATCATTACATTCTGAATACATACTTATAGGATCTCAGTTAAAAAAGAATTGTCCCAGTCTTATGGCCTGTGCAAAGAAATGAGGTTGCCTTCAGGTCAAAAGCACAAGGAAAATGGGAAAAGTGAGAAATTCACCCTCATGTGGTTTGCTTCTCTATGTTGTAGCTCCTTCTCACAATTTTCCTGTTTTTATTTATTTTTTAAAATCCTCAGGTAGCTTGCTTTTTGTGTTTAATTCTAATCAGTGGAGATGGAGTGTTTTGTTGTATTAATCTTTACTACAAATGGAATGCCTAAAAACTTTGTAAATATCAATTTATTTAATATTCTCTACAATTAATTGGGCAAGTATTACCAATTTATAGTGAGGAAACTAAGGGATAGTATGGCTAAGGGGAGTATAGCTAAGGCCCCAAATTGGCAGAGCATCAGCAGTCTGGATCCATAATAGGCTCGTTCTTTCTTTCTTTCTTTCTTTCTTTCTTTCTTTCTTTCTTTCTTTCTTTCTTTCTTTCTTTCTTTCTTTTCTTTCTTCTTTCTTTTCTTTCTTTCTTTCTTCTTTCTTTCTTTCTTCTTTCTTTCTTTCTTTCTTTCTTTCTTTCTTTCTTTCTTTCTTTCTTTCTTTCTTTCTTCTTTCTTTCTTCCTTCCCTTTCTTTCTTTCTTTCTTTCTTTCTTTCTTTCTTTCTTTCTTTCTTTCTTCTTTCTTTCTTCTTTTCTTTCATTCTTTCTTCTCTCTCTCTCTCTCTCTTAGATATTTATTTGAGAGAGAGAGAGAGAGAGCATGAGTGGGGGGATGGGCAGAAGAAGAGGGAGAGAGAGAATCTAAGCAATGACCCCCTGAGTGTGGAGCTAGACTCAGGGCTCCATCCCAGGACCCTGAGATCCTGACTTAAGCTAAAATCTTGAGTAGGATTCTTAATTGACAGAGCTGCCCAGGAGCCCCCATAATAGGCTTCCTAACCATATTGCTGTACAACCTCTCTCATGACAAATTACGGTAACAATAAGTGCCGTGTGCAAGGGATTCGGGTGTACATACCAGACTAACACATAGTCAAATTATAGAAGGAAGACCACAGAAAAATCACAAGAAATAGTCAAACAAAGACACCTTCATCAACTTTCAGACAAAGGATAAAAGATGAAGAGTGTCAGAGTATTTTACTAAAGGGAAAAGAGCCAGGAAATGTTAAGTGCTAAAAGTGTGTGTGGGGGCAGGTTTGGAAATGGGTCAGGGGTCGGAAGCAGGAGGGAGGAAAAGGTGTGGACGTGGGTGTTATGTCGGTCACTCTATTCAAAGACTGAAATTAGTACTTTGGCAAGGACGGAATATAAAAGGGAACTTCTCTGTTTACAGACAACATCCCATATAGTAGATGCTCAGTAAATGCATGTCGTATGAATTCGTAATTATGATATTTCCATTCCTTAATTCTTACACGTGGGATCAAAGCAATCCTAGAAGTTGGAGGGCTTTAGCCTGAGATTGGGAAGATGGGACAGGAAGAAGGAAAGTCTATGCCTGTTTGATTCAGTATCAGGCATAAGTTAATGACGCGTTCTCACGTCATATTCAAGATTTGAGCTTGAATATCACATCATCTGAGTGGCGAGCCTCAATGCACTGCAGCGGATCACAAAAGATTAAGCCACATAACAAAGGGCATTCGTCAAACCGACCCAGGATTTTCTTTAGCTCCATGAGATGCACCAGAGAAACGCGAGATGGATTTGCAGGTGGAATAACGGCTTGAACCTCACTGCTCAACCTCAGCCGTTTCCTAGATCATAGATCTTCTGTCCAGTTCAAGGTCAGTGACTGAATTCTCTCTCGTCTTTCTTTTTTTCATTACGTGTGGTTTGCTCTTACTTTCATCACGGTGCGGTCTTGTTGAGTCAAAGTTTTCAGGTAGAGTGTGTGATCTTGTACACATGGAGAGTAAGGGGCCTGCGCGCAGTGAAAGCCTTGAGGCTCATTATCCGGACGCAGTAGGCGGTATGGACGAGAGAGCCTGGTTATGCCGCGCTGTGTTCTTTGCAGATGACCTCAGGCACTCTCTGAACCCCCCTGGAGAGCTAACGTGAAATGATAATAATCACATATATACATTTATTCTTGCCTGTTATAATAAAAAGCAGAAGATAAAATTCTAATTAAATCCATTATCTGTCTTACTTTGAAATTTCAAATTTCAAAAGAAAATAAGCAATCAATCATCAGAAACTCTAGATAATGTAGTCAATGCTAATTGGAACTTGAGATGTATCATCATAAGGAATTCAGCCAGTTCTGTGAGTTGATAACTTCTGGTGTCTACGTTAGGAATGTCCCGCGGACACAATCTAAGTTTTGGCCTTGGTTTTGCCTGAGCCCACGGTGCTGAGCTGGCCTTGGGCGTTTGCGTGCGACGGTCCCCGGGCCCGGGCCGCTCGCTCTGCTGACGCGGCGCTTCCTCGGAGTCCTCTTCTTCATTAGCACATGTGAGAAAAGGAATCAACCTCCGGCCAAATTAAAATTCTTCCTGCACATTCGTGCCTCTTAAGATGGGCTTGAGATGGGCTTCCAGCCGTCACTGTTTCTGGAACATGCAGTTTGCCAAATAAAGGTATCGGAGGGAGAAACCCGTCACCTTAAATGCAGACAAGCAAGTCCCGTCCTTTACTTTTCCGGGTCGCGGGGAAGGACAGTGAACATCCCGAGCATCTAGTGACCTGCTGTGCAACCCTCTTCTGGTATTTCTTTCAACCTTTGCTGGGTGGTAGCAAGGTTTTTTTTAAGTGTTTTTGGGGCTGGCGACCAGGTTTTACAAGTTTTTGGTAAGAAAGCAACATCCAGTGTGTCACATGAAGTATTTATAGGAAAAAAAAGAGTTTCTGTGAGATTTCTGTCTCTTCTGGAGTATCCGGTGAAAGCTCCTTTTCTTTGTATGGTGCCCGGAGCGACCACACGCTGGAGAGACGGTGGGAGGCTCACGGCAGAGCTTCTGGGCCTCACCCCGGGCCCGGGGCGCTCTGCTGCCTCGTTCCCAGGCCTGGGCGCTCCCGTCCCTCCCACGAGACAACCACCGGTTTCTGGTCAAACACTTTCTAACAACGTTTTGAAGAGCGCTGATGGTGGGCGTCTGTGACGGGCCTGCTGCAAAGGGATGATGGGGCTCAAGGCAAGCGTGTCTGCGTGTCTTCACTTGGCGGTGAATTCTTGGGGATGCTCTCGCCTTCAGGGGACCCAGAGCAAAGCCTAACGAGTCAGATGGCTGCGCTCCCAGGGCGTCCGAGGGCTTCCTGCTGGGACAGCGGGTCCTCGCTGCAGACCTGCGGGAATCCCGGCGCAGATCTGGCTTGGTTGTGAGTTTGCTGAGCTCACGGTGCCCTATCGCAGGAGCTGATTGAGCCTTTTGCTTTTACTTTGAAGATGGGCGGTGGGGGGGGGCAACATTGTTCTTACCCTAATTTGAAGCAAAAGAGCGACAGACTCACCTCTGAGTCAATGAAGCAAAGGAACGGTCCGTCTCCCCGCGGCGCTGAGCTCCCTGCATCGCTGCTTTGCGAGATTCAGGCTGTATCTTTTGTCCTTCGGAACTTCAAGATGTTGCTAGTTTCGGCGAGTTTTCATTTCATAGTCACTGTGACTCAAGGCGATTTCTCGACTGAGGTTGCAATCTCCAAAAGGGAGCCCGGTGATTCAATGAAGCAAAGGAAGGAAACATTACCCCTTTGTTACTTGACCAGGATGGTGGATCTGGGCAATGGGATATGTTCAGATCATCAGAGTGTATTCTGAAACTTTGATTATTTAGCATTTTTATTCTTTTTTTTATAATAAAATTATTTTTTAAGCATTTTTTTATTCTTGATTATTTTTTTTTTTTTCATGGTGGCTTGTCGACTGAAAGCATATCCCCATCAGGACCAAGTAAAAGTTATAGAGATGAGTATGTCTCACCGAGACAGCATGGTTCACGTAGAAGTGTAAAAATACCTAACGCAATGTTTCGTTTCGCGTTGCTTTGTTTTGTTCTTTCCTGGGGATTCTGGAATTTGGTCATTGAACCCTAGATTGATAGACGTTTTCCATAGATTTCTATCTGTAGGAAAGAAAATATTATAAATAAAAAGGTAAATGAAATACATGTCTCCTAGACCTTCCTCCTCTGTCACTACATCTGCCCTAGTATCTTTTTATTTTTTTATTTTATTTTTTTAAGATTTTATTTATTTATTCGTGAGACATAGAGAGAGAGAGGCAGAGACACAGGCTGAGGGAGAAGCAGGCTCCATGCAGGGAGCCCGACGGGGGACTCGATCCCGGGGCCCAGGGTCATGCCCTGGGCCGAGGACGGCCCTAAACCACTGAGCCACCCGGGCTGCCCTGTATCTTTTTAATATGATGATAGAAGTTGGAGGATTTTCGTAGGTTAAAACTGAAAGGCGACTCCAGATAGAACAGAGAGAGGACTTTAGAATTAGAAACTCAAATTCACTTTCTTTTTTCTCCAATTACTAAGTGGAACAAATTGCTTTTTTAACCTCCACCCCCCCCAGCCCCCTGAGGCTGGAGCTCACCCTAAATCTGTTCTGAGGATGAACGTGATGCCCAGAAGGCGATAGCCCAGAGCAGGCCCGTAGGCTGCGCTCGGGAAGGGCCCCGGAGCACGGGCGGCTGGGCTGCTGGTGGCCGCCGAGCATCACCTCCGCAGCAGGGGGAGAGGCTCCGACGCGGGCATGAGCGGAGCCCCCAGCGGGGTCCATCCGGAAGGGAAGGGCGCGGACGGGGCCGGTCACTTGTTTTCTACCAAACCCTTTCCCTCCCCGTGTCGCCGCGTATCCCCGTGGTTGGAACCTTGTGTTTTCTCAAGGCCCCGCTCCCGACGTATCCAGCCACTGCTGGACCCCAGAGGCCACCACCGTGAGGACCCCGGGACGCTGGCCTGGCCTTCCCGTGAGCTGCCCCCCGAGGTGCGGCCAGGGCCGGCTCTGGGCCAGGGTGCAGCGGGCGCCTCGGCGGGGCTGTGCCAGGAACCAGGCGGCCGGGCCGAGGCAGAGCAAGCACGGCCGGTGGGAAGTGGCCCACAGGCGACCAGGCCATGGGTGAGTAGAGGGCAGGTGGCTGCCGAGGGCCCCCGGAAGACGACCGGCTCACGGTTGTGGGTCCCCAGCAGGCCTGCGGGGGCACATGGGGGGGCTGAGGGCGAGGAGGACGTTGCCCAGTCGGTCAACACCAGGCCCCGAAGGTGGGCTCCGGGTCAGCCAGGGCCCCGACGGCTCCCGCCCTCATCCTCCTTGTCCCACGGCGGCCTCACCTTGAAGGTCACGCTGGGGACAACACCGGCTGACGGTTGGCCATTCGGTTGTCCCCCGACACGGCCGGTTTCCCTGGGCAGCAGGTGGCCCCGAGTGCGGAGTCGTTGCCCTGCCCGGCGGCCACGCGCCTCGTGGCGAACAAGGAAGGCCTTGACCTGGAACATATGCCTGATTGGTTTCTTTTTTTTTGCCAGGTAAAATATAAAATTTGCCAATTTATGCCATTTTCTGTTTCCTCAAAAGGAACCTTTCTCCTGAAACCATTTCTTTAATTCTTCTATTACGTCCAAACGACATAAATTACTTTAATTCTTCTATTACGTCCAAATGACATAAATTAGGATAACGCCCGTTGCAGGGAACAGGGCCTGGCTGCAGAACTTGGACCACCATTACCCTACAGCGCTAGTGGCTCCCACGCACCCGCACCCATGAGGAAAGGGTCCCCGAAGGTACAGGTCACCCACCGCCCGGGTCACATTTCTGGTTTTACGTCCTCCTGCCATGGTGCGCGGCGTTCGCTTGGTCCTCGCAAGCGCCGTGTGTGTGTCCACGCTCCATCGGCGTCTAGTGGGTTGTGAAGAGATGCGGCTCTGTGCTTCCTATCCCATTTCTCCAAGCGCCTTGGCTTTAGAAATTTGGGGGCCGCGACGGGGAGGCGAGCAAGTGCAGTAGGTTAGGCCCTGACACACTGTGCCATCGCCGCAGTGGAGACTTGCTAGTCCATTTATTTTTGAAATGGGTAGAAATAATCATTTATTCCACATTTTATATCAAAGCATTGTTTGGGAACCTAAACAAAAGCCACAGGTACATGGTGTCAGGAAGCTTCCAGTACTCCCTGCCCGGACCTTAGGGCGTCGTTAACCAGAGGTACGCTCAGCACCTGGCGATGCCTTGCGTCTCCGTCCTCCTGGATGCCCCCGAAACCACAGCCACGTCCGATCCTGTACCCCTGCCCGTCGGGTCACCCTCATTTCGCCGTAGACTTGGTCACGATTCCATCTTCCCCCGATCTTCTCACTTCTAGAATGTCACATGACGTCCATGGGGGCCTCTGCTCCCGTGAAAAGCAATTTCTTTCACCTTCTACCTCTTCAGGAAACATGTCCTTTGTCTCTGTTTCTTCGTGGAAACCTGGTGTTCTGGGGTTTTCTGCTTCCCAGCTGCCTACCCTGAGCTGGACGGGCCCTACGCTACAGACCCTGGGGGCAGGCCTGCTGTCCTCCAGGTAGGCCCCCTCAGCTGCTAGGACCTCACTGCACATTGCTGATATCTGGCCGTGCCACACCTCTACCCCTATGTATCGCGGTCATTGTCCAGATTCCTGCTTTCTTCCAGATTCTTCTATTAGACGCAGTCTTCCGTTGGCTCCTGGGTCCCGCCTGCCGTCCTCCTGGGAGATTTCAATTTCTCTTCTTCGTGCACAATTTCTTTTTCTTGCTGTCCCTAGTGACCAGCAGTACCACCATTTCAGCCATTCAGTTATGCCAGTGGCAGTCCCCTGGACTTCTGGTCACTTCGAACTGAAGATCCATTTTGTGTAAAATGAATAGGCTACAATATATTTGCCCATTTTCTTACTGATGGACATGTATCGTGTTGCAATATTTTGTATAGAAGTTGATTTATTATGAACGTTCCTTTAGTCGTCGTTGGGTATGCACCTTCTAGAGGTTTTCTACACCATAACCTTAGAAGTAGAGTTGCCTTTCAGCTTGTAGCATTGATTTGAGAACTTCTTTTCCAATATAAGCATTTAATACTATAAATTTTCCTCTAAGCACATTTTGATATGTAGCACAGTGATTTCTTCTGATTTAAATGTACACGTGGGATCCCTGGGTGGCTCCGTGGCTTAGCACTGCCTGCAGCCCAGGGTATGATCCTGGGGTCCCGGGATCGAGTCCCACATCAGGCTCCCTGCATGGAGCCTGCTTCTCCCTCTGCCTGTGTCTCTGCCTCTCTCTCTCTCTGTGTGTCTCTCATGAATAAATACATAAAATCTTTAAAAATAAATAAATTAATTAATTAAATCTTTAAAAAAAGTACATGCACACACATTTTTATTTTAGTTTGTTAAAGTTTATTTCACAACCTAGGATATAATTTTAGTAAATATTCCATGTATACTTTGAAGCAAAGTGTGTATTCTGTTGTTGGATGAATTGTGTGATAAATGTCAATTAGGTCAAGTTGTTGGTAGTGTTATTTTACTATTTTATATCTTTACTGATTTTTTTGTCTGCTTGTTCCATCCACCATTGCTGAGGGAGGAATGTTGATGTCTTTAGGTATATCATTGTGGATTTGCCTATTTCTCCTCTCAGTCCTTTAAGCTTTTGCTTCATAGATTATGAAGCTCTGTTGTTAGGTGCATTTACCTTTAGGATTGTTATCTTCTTGGTGAATGACTATTTTATCACTATATCATTGTGATATTCCTTTACATGAGATCTATTTTATTTGATATTAATATAGTCACTGCAATTTTCTTTTGATTAGTGTTTCCATGATATAACTTTTTCAATCCTTTTACTTTTAATCTATGTCATTATATTTAATTATAGTATGAAGTATATAATCAGGTCATTTTTATCCAAGCTGATCATCTTCTCTGTCTTTTAATTGGGGTGTGTGTGTGTGGTTTGCATTTAATATGTTTATTAATAGTGGTTTGATCAAAAACAAACATTTTGCTACATGTCTTCTACTTATTCCATCTGTTTTTGTTCTTTACCTCTGCTTTTAAATTTATTTTGTATTCTTTGTTATTCTCTTTTACCTTCACTATTGGCTTATTATTTATACTTATTTTTAAAAGTTATTAGTAATTACTCCCAAAATTACCATAATTTTTTAAAGAGATTTTATTTATTTATTCATGAGAGACACAGAGACCGAGAGAGAGAGGCAGAGACACAGGCAGAGGGAGAAGCAGGCTCCATGCAGGGAGCTCGATGTGGGACTCGATCCCGAGTCTCCAGGATCAGGCCATGGGCTAAAGGTGGCGCTAAACTGCTGAGCCACCTGGGCTGCCCCATAACTTTTTTAACTAATTAGCTTACCTTCAAATATTTTAGTGATGTAATTGTATCCTCTGCTTTTATACTTTTAGTGTTAAGGACTGTTTACAACAATAACTCCCCATTCATCCTCATCATTCCTTCTTGCTGTTGATGTTCTGTTTTTCTCTTCCGATGCGCTATAAGCACATAATGCATGGTTACTCTCCTTGCTTTAGGCCAGTGGTTAGCAAGCTCTGGCCTGCAGGTCAAATCCTGAATACTAATTACTTTTACAAATAAAATGCTGTAATAGGACCATGACTCTTTGCTTATGTGTTGTCAACGGTTGCTTTTTTACTACCACAGCAGAGTTGGATGGTTGTGACAGAAACTGAATAGTCCAAGAAACCTAAAATATTTACTCTCTGTCTTTAACAGAAGTGTGCCAAACCCTGCCTTAGGCAATTATCTTTTATAGTCACTACAGGTGAGAAAAAGATTAAATTAACATTTGCTTTCCTTTATCCCACTCACAGCATTCTAGTTTTCTTTTGTAGATCTAAGGATGTCTCTGTTACATCACACTTGAGGAGCGTCCTTTAGTATTTCTTGCAGTGCAGGTCTGATGATAATGAACTTGTCAGTTTTTATTTGTCTGGATAAAAGCGTTTGTCTCTCAATTTTTACAAGTTATTTCTACTTTGTATAAAGCTCTGGGTTGTTGTTTTTCTTCTTTCAAAACTTCAAGATGTCACTTACATACCAATAAGAAGTCCAAAACATTTTCTTATTTTTGTTACTTTATATGTAACTTGCCTTTTTTTTTTTTTTTGCTTTGATTGCCTTAAAATTTTTCTGTTTATCTTCATTTTTTCAGTAGCTTGAATATGATATACATAGAAGTTTTTGGTTTATGATTTGCTTGTTTGTTTATTGGGGTATGTGTGTTTTCTTTTCTTTTCTTTTCTTTTCTTTTTTTTTTTTTTTTTTGTATGTGTGTTTTCCTATTTTAGTATTTCCTGAACTTCTTGGATTGGTGTTTTGATATTTAATACTTTTGGAAAATCTTAGGCCACAATCTCTTCAAACATCTATCTTTTTCCTTCTTCTGAGATTCAAATAACACATATATTTGCTTGATATTGCATCACAGCTTTTGACCGCTCTCATGCATTTTCACTTTTTTTCTTTGTGTTTCAGTTTGGGTAATTTCTATTAGCCTCTCTTCAAATTCACTGATTATTTCCTTGATGGTATCGCATGTACTAATGAGATTGTCAAAGGCATTTTTAATCTCTGTTTTGTGTTTTACATTCCTAGGATTTACATTTGATTATTTCCAGTAGTTTCTATCTCTGCTAAAAATCTCCATCTGGTCATGGAAGTTGTCACCATTTCAATTAGTGTCTTGAGTATATTCTAATAGTTTCAGCATTTGGGCCATCTATGAATCTGGTTCTCTTATTGTTTCCTTTATTTCCCTCTTTTTCTGTTGACTATTTTTCTTTGTCTTCGTCTTCATCTTTGTCTTTATGTTCATGTTTGTCTTCATCTTCTTCGGGTGGTGTGCGGGATAGTAGATTATAAAATAAATAGCACTTGTGCCTGGAAGTGGGTGTTCCTCTCTTTCTACTAAGCCTTTAATTCAAGTCAACCTGGTCAGTAACTGACCCAGGTTTGGGTTTTGTGGTTACTGTAGCTCCCCGCAGTACATCACCAGTTTCAAATTCCTCTAGCACTCATTTGTACTTAGAGTGGGGTTCGGGTGGCTGGAGACTGTTCCCTACTCTCCACGTAAGGCTTTGCCTCATAGCTTTTACCTACCAGAGGTTTACTATCCATGCTTTTCGCCTCCCCCAGCGGTAGGTTGCTGCTACTAGTTTCCTACTGTTTTTGGGACTGGTAGTTGGGTGGAGACATTCTCTGTTGTGCTATTTCAGCCTTGATCTTAGGCAAACTCTGTCTACCTGGGTCTGGGGTAAGGCTTTCTCGGCGGTCCTGTCCTTCTCCTGGTAATGGAGGAACAGAGGATCTCTAATGGTCTGATGCCAGGAAACGTTCCTGTACCTCTCTTAGTTGCAGTGAGCCCTGGCGGCCACAGAGCCCGAAGTGTTCTGTAGGGAGGAGGACCTAAGTGGTGTGGCTCCAGTGACTGCTCTCCTTCCACAGGCCTGAATCCCCAAGGGATGCTTTAACCAGAATCCCAGTTTGTTCCCAGTCTTTCTCATGAGCATCTGTTGAGGATGAAGAAGAGTCTGTTGGTGGATGCAGACCCTTAAGTTTATGGCTTTCAGTGTCTCTGTACTTTCCTAGTAAACCATCCTTGACTTTCAGTAAGTTATTAAATATTTTGGCTGAATTCTTATTACCAGCTTATATGAGACCTGACATATCTTCCTCCTGTGGAGGGAAACTGTTCCATGAAGGCACTTGCCTGTTCTTGGATTTCAGGCTAGTTGGCTGCTCTGAGACTTCTGTTCTCAGATTAGTTAAGGAAAAGTTATGATTTTATAGATTCAGCTTTTTCTTGAATTTATACTGGGAGTAACGGTCTTTATATTCTTGTGTATCTTAAACCGAAGCTGAAAATGTCTGTGTTACAGATACATTTCCCTAGAACGTAATTTGTTACTTCACTTTTTATGGTATCTTTTATTTACAGAATTTTTTATTTTAATGTGCTCAAAATTATTAATATTTCCTTTATGGACTGTGCTTTTGAAGTTAGATCTTTTGCACTCCATAGTTCATAAATATGCTTTTTTCTTGAATGGAAAAAAAAATGAGGCCTTTGGGGAGAATATCCTCAAGTTTCTGCTCATACTTTTCAGATCATGCCTCATTTTCTCTTCACCTCCCTCTTCCTCTCATTATGGCAGATTACATCATCTAAATTTTTCCTTGCTCCATCAATCATATTCCTTTCTCCTTAATCTTCAGTTTCTCTTTTTCAGTTATTGTTTTTATTTTCTTTGGATTTATTTCCAAAAGTTGAATTCCTGGATCATATGGTAATTCTATTTTTTAAATTTATTTGAGGATCCTCCATACTGTTTTCCATTGTGGTTGTACCAGTTTACATTCCCACCAACAGTTCCCATGAGGATTCCCTTTTCTCCACATTCATGGCATCACTTGTTAGCTCTTGTCTCTTTGATGATGGATATTAGTGCTTGCTTCAGCAGCACATATACTAAAATTGATGATGGATATTATAACAGATATGAGGTGATATTGCTTTGTGGCTTAAAATTGCATTTCTCTAGTGATGTTAAGCATCTTTTCATTTACCTATTGGCCTTTTATATATCTTCTTTGGAGAAATATCTATTCAGATCCTTTGACCATCTCTAAATTGGGTTATTATCATTTTTTGATGTTGAATTGTATAGGCTTTTTATATATTTTTGGATATTAAACCCTTATTAGATATTTGGTTCACAAATGTTTTTTTCCTATTCCACAAGCTATCTTTTCACTTGGTTGATGGTTTCTTCTGCTGTGCAGAGGCTTTTTACTTTTATAGAGTCCCATTCATTTATTTCTGCTTTTGTTGCTTATGTTTTAGGTGTCATGTCCAAAATTCCATTACCAGGACCTATGTCAAGGAGCTTTATTCCTATATATTCTTTTGGGAGTTCCATGGTTTTTTACAGTAAAGTCTTTAGTCCATTTTAAGTTAAATTTTGTGAGTGATGTAAAATAATGGATGTTTCATTCATTTTTAAAAATATTTATTTATTTGAGAGAGAGAGAGTGGGGGAAGGGGCAGAGGAAAAGAATATCCAAGCAGACTCCCACTGAGTATGGAGCCCACTGTGGGGCTTGATCTCACAAGCCATGAGATCAGGAGCTGAGCTAAATCCAAGAGTCAGATGCTTCATTGACTGAGCTATCCAGGCACCCCAAGTTTCATTCTTTTACATGTGAATATCCGATTATCCCAGAACTAACTAACTAACTAACTAACTAACTAACTATTTATTTATTTATTTATTTATTTATTTATTTATTTATTTATTTATTTTTAAAGATGTTAAAGATCTCTTCTAAAATCTAGACCCATATGTTCAACTCTTTTCCAAAAACAATGTGGTTAGAACTGAACTCATCATCCTAGACTAAAATCCCTCCTCTTTATACTCCAGACAGTTTAGTGGTCCATAATTTACTGGTTTTCATCTGAAATTCCTGTCTTTCATCATCTCAATTCTAAATTGCATCTAATTCCATTACTAGGGCTAGGTAATTTTATTTAATAAATAGCCCTTTACCCTATTTAATAATTTTCTTTGGAATCCAGATGCTTTACTCTAGTCATCTGTTTCTATTTTGACCTAGAACTTCTTTATTATTTCATTTTCCTAGAATATTAAAATGACCTTTATGCAACTTGGTTTCCTTTACAAGTTGCCACCTTTTAGTACATTCTCAACTTTGACAGCCAGTAAATTTTCTAAAAAATAAAATGTAATCAATATACAATAGGTATATTTAATGTGGCTTCTTTGTGCTCTGAGAATTAAGTTTAGTGTCTGTACCTGACTTTTTAAAATATATTTGTTGTATGTAAAAATTTAAATCTATTCTTGTGCATGATCTCCAGACAAAAAAGTTTTTAAATAGACACAGAAAGGGAACTATGGTACTTAATCATAGGTAGATGCTGTATTTACCACCTAGAAAATGCAGTGGTCTTCTAGAGTTTTTCTAGTAATATAGCTGATTCATTCTGAGGAATGTGCCTTGTTAATAGTTGTCAAATATGAAAATTTTTCTCAAATGCAACAAAAGTAGAATGAAAATGAACAGAATCATAACAGGTTGTCATATGATCCATGTCTTATGTATTTGGCCATAAGCCAAATTGTGAAATTGAATTTAGTTTTCAGTTTTAAATGATGAAATATGCCTAAAATGGCACCATGTTAGTGTTTTTGGCATTTTCAGTCCTTTCCAGTTGCCCAAAAGTGAACACTCACCTACACACAGAGTTGACATTTATTTTATTTATTTTTCACTGTAGTGTGTTGAGCTGTTGTTTTGCTAGGATTTAAGAATTTATCCATATTGTCTTATTCAGGTCTCTTTTTCAACTTTTAAGGTAACCAATCAAAATTAGGGGTTGGGTTTTTGGTAAAGAAGTATAGGGAAGTTAACAAAGTCCTTGTATCCAAGTCCCATATGCATGATGGTCTTTCATAGATGTTACCCCACTAATGCTAATGAATTTGTCATAGGTTCTTGATAGAATACAGTTCCATGAATATGTGTCTGTCCTCATCAGAAAAAAACTTGCAAAAAAATGGAAAACATTATTTTAATTCAAAATATAGTTTTCAAAATGATGCATTTGGTCTAATTGATAGCGCTATGGCCCTTTACCCCAGGCCTTTATTCCTGGTTGTGTCCTGAGAAGCCAGTGTGTATTTATCTGCAACTTTATTATAATACTTCCCAAAAATTCAAGATGCTTTCTGGATTTAATTTTTGTGAGATGATCTTTAGAAAGCAGAGCTGAATAACAAAGCTCCTTTGTTAAAACAACAAAGACTACGGCTGTGGATTAGTGAAGTTGGAGACCAAATCATTATTCCAAACCGAATTTGATTATCACTATCTCTTTAAACAACATTGAGCAGACATTTAAAGATTTATTATACATTTTAATTCAGGTGATAACTTGATTTAAAACAACATTGATTTTTTTTTCTAATTCGTTCTTCGTCATATATATCAGGCTAAATATTAAAATGAATTTGAAACTATTTGAGGTTGTCTACATAGGGTATTAAATTCCTGGAGAGGCTTTCTTTCCCCCATGCTGATTTTCATCATTTTACTGTTACTTTCATTCCCCCCCACCTTGAGCTTTGGCTTTCTAGAATTATTGTTTATTCTTTTCACCATACACCCTGATCATTAACCAATTAAAACTTTGTCAGGCAGAGAAGCAAGAGACTCTATGGGTAATGATGAGGTTGGAAACTCTCTTGTACAACTTGTTGGCTCGTATTGGAAGAAGAGTATCATGTCAAATTATCCTTACGTGCTCATGAATAATGTTCTAATAAGGGTGGATGGAGAGATGAGCTTAATGGGTAGTTCTAATGGAAGGAATAATAATAATATCCACCTTGGTAAAACATGCTCATGCCTTGACAAGATGCTGTCTGCTCTTGCTGCTAAGTTAGATGCATCTTAAGTTATCTACTGTTTTACAGAATAAACTAGAAGAGAAAGTATACACCTTTCAGGATTTAGAAGTCCCTCACATGACCATAAAATAATTGCATAGAGAATACCCATTTAACTTAGAGTGTATGGCATATTAACTGGGTGGATTGACCTTGAAAATAAGAGTGAGATAGGCAGGAAGGAATTTGCAGTTTCTACCCGTCTTTAATTCTTAGCTTTATACTGAGCTCTGAAGTAACTAAGATGTTTGCTGTTGCTATTTCCTAAATGCAGGATTTCAGCGTGGGATATAGGCCTTTAGTGTGAAGATACATTAAGCCAGGAATCATCGTCAGTGACATTTAGACACGAAAATTTGGAAGATTAAACAACTGTGAAAGTTGATCATGGAAATCAAAGAGGAAGAAGCATCAGAAGAAGGCCAGCACTTTCTTCCCACACCCCAGGCAAATGATACTGGGGACTTCCAGTTCACAAGTAAGTATGTGTTCCTCTCTCTGTAACTCTCTGAAAATGCAAATTAGGTCGAGTAAACACACATGCATGTGTAATCACAGAAACAAATGGCATGAAATTACCTTTGGTTTGCACTATCTATTTTGTTATAGTGAGTTTACGGTGTGCTTCTCACCTTTTACCTTGAGTGAGATATGAAGTGGTTAAATATCAAATAGTAGATTCAAAGTTCTTAAATATGTAATAAGACACTAATACCTTTTAGGTACACCTTCTGTTTAGCATTTATATAATCTCATGTGGAATTATCTTTTTAAACATGGAAATGTTCTCTTTAAAATCAAAAGCATGTAAGGTGAAAGCACTAGGGCACGACAGCTACCGTAGACCTGTAGATTGCCACTTCTATACGTGAGAGCGCCGAGTCACATGAATAGAGCAAGCACGGAGAGCTGCCGAGATTTGCATTCGGGTGTTAGAATTGGTTTTTATGGGGGACATCTGGGTGGCTCAGTGACTTGAGGGTCTGCTTTCCGCTCAGGTCATGATCACCGGCCCTGGATCCGGCCCTGCATGGAGCCTGCGTCTCCCTCTCCTGTGTCACTTCCTCTCTCTGTGTCTCTCATGAATAGATAAACAGAATCTAAAAAAAAAAAAAAAAAAAAAAAAAAGCCCTCTCGAGTTTAGGTCTTATTGTTTAGTGTGAATTGTGTCTTTTCTTTCCAGAAGATTCCTGTTGGCAATTTTTTTTCTTCTTTTTTTTTTCTTTTTCTTTTTCTATTTCTATTTTTTCTTTTTTTTTCTCCTTTTTCTTTTTTTTTTCTTCTGGCAATTTTTTTTAATACTGTCAGACATAATGCCAAACTTTTCCTTTAATTTACATTATAAAAATAATCTTTAGAAAATGGTACTGGTTGGATGAGTTTTCTAAGAAATTTGGTTGTCAAAGCTTACAGAAGTTGTTAATAACTTTTAAAAAAATCTACACTTTTTGAAATGAACAGAGATCTACCTAATGATTATCACTCTCATCTCTCCTGGAAAGTCTAAATGGTAATGTTAAATGTCAGCAGGAGAAAAAAATAAATGGTTACCATGCAAAAAATGTTCACCCTGTAAATAGATGATCTTATGCAACGAGGTGCTTCTAACAACAAGGTAGTAGTAAATTTAAATTGTATAAAGTAAATGTACCAGTAGAAATAAACCAGAGAATGATTTTGGTGACATTCTAACATTTATCATCAAATGGCTTACTTTCACATTAATTTTAGTTTTGCTTCTTTGGCCACCCATGAATTATAATAAGTGGCATCCAGGTCCTCCTGCACTTTTGTTTG
The DNA here is from genome assembly GCA_032313775.1 of Urocyon cinereoargenteus. Lineage (NCBI taxonomy): Eukaryota > Metazoa > Chordata > Mammalia > Carnivora > Canidae > Urocyon > Urocyon cinereoargenteus. The sequence goes on from JAVLSZ010000020.1 coordinate 874,448, forward strand.
GGAAGCCCCTGAGCTCTGGTATCCGTGGTATCATGTTGCTCCGCGTTATCACTTGCCACAGCCTGACCTTGCCACCTTCTAACTACCGCGTGTTCCCATGTCCTTACCTTTGGTCTCAGACCTGCTCTCCACTCCAACTCATTTAGCCATGTTATTAGATTTCTTAAAAATCAAGAAAAAAACACATAGAAAGAAGAATTAATAGAATTATCAGAAGAATTTTGTGAGTTATCAACAACTTGACGGAATAACCACCACCATAATGTCCTTCATCACCTTACTAGAGATGGCTCTTTAATTAATAATTTACTATTTACAACAGGCTGCAGTGGTTTGAGAGAAAAATCTATGTAAGAGAGTACTTTTGTGAGGTCCTCTTTTTTTTTTAGGATTTTGCCTCTGCCTACATGCATCTAAAAGAAACTAACAATTGAAAAATATGTCTTAAATTTGTCAAAGCTGAAAAAAAAAAACAAAAAACAATTTTTTTCAGTTTCTTTATAGCCAGAGAGTTAAAGAGATCCGTCAAAACTTTAGTCACAGTTAGTTCTGCTACAAATATTATGTCCTCCCTGAGAGCCACCTGCTTATAAGTCTGGACAGTTAACTGAGTGAATTCTTTATGCCAAATAATATATTTACGCGTTCTGGTCAGGGTGAAACATAGCAGTATGTGTTGACATATTTTTGGTTCTGAGTTAAATATCCTTAATCTGAAATCTTACTCATTATTTATAGGTATTCAGAAGACTCCAAATGAACCACAGTTGGAATTCATCCTCGGTAAGGAATTCCATCTTATTTGTACTGATAAATATAGTAGTAATTTGGATACATAGTTTACAATCTTAGGTGGCCTATATCCTTATATCATTGCTTCTATCGTTGTATAATTTAAAAACTTTTATGAATATTGTTCTATAAGAAACTTTCATTCTTTAGGGTATGACTTTGAGGTCAGTGGCAGGATGGGTAGAATAGAGGAGATTAAGGGGAGACTTATGATGAGCAGTGAGAAATGATATGAAATTGTTGAGTCATTGTATTGTGTACTGTAAATACTACAGCCCTGTGTTCATTATACTTTAGTTCGAAAAAAAAAATAACAAAACTGAGAGAAAAAAAAATCATTCTATGTGGTGTTACTTTCCCCAATTTGTAAGTAAAGACTGAGCCCTCAACCAGCAGCTGACTGCGAACCTGGTGCCCAGCACCTGACCCAGTGCCTGGGCTCCGCGGCTAAGGGGCATTTCTCGGCATCCCCGTGCCGTCTGCTCCTTGAGCTGAGCCCTGGACTCGTGTAGGTTTTCCTTTTTGCCACTTAAAAAGTTCCAGCTTCTTTTCAACGTCACACACTCAAAAATCCCCTTTCTCTTCCATCTTGATTTTCAGGACAGATCCTTAGTATTTGAGAATTTAGCTATAATTTTAAACTTTGACTTGCTTAAGGAACTTTACAGATCCGTTGCGTGTAGAGATTTATAGCTTTGTCCGAGGCTGAACGAAAACGTGTGCTCTGGGGCTGATCACTGCTGAGCTAGTCAGTGGCACCTGCTTTGTGTCTGAATTTGGTGTGACTGCAAAATGTCATTAGGAAATTAGCTGCAAGATGGTATGGAAAGAGGGCAAAAATATGGTTCCTGTGAGCCATTTAGAGACTTTTTTTTTTTCTTGTTAGGGTTCTAAAATGTTTTGAAAGCTCACCAATATCTTCACATTTTACTTGCAATGAGGTTTCATAGAATCATACATATAGATATTCAATTTCATATACAGAGACCAGATACCTAAGTCTTTAAATATTGATATACATGTTTTATAAAGTTATGGGCAGGGGTGGCCTGAGTGGCTCAGTGGTTTAGTGCCACCTTCAGCCCACGGTGTGACCCCGGGGTCCCAGGATCGAGTCCCACGTCGGGCTCCCTGCATGGAGCCTGCTGCTCCCTCTGCCTGTGTCTCTCCCTCTCTCTCTCTCTCTCTCTCTCTCTGTGTGTGTGTGTGTGTGTGTGTGTCTCTCATGAATAAATAAATAAAATATTTTTTAAAAAAGTTATGGGCAAATTGAAATATATACATTTACTACCTATAGTAGTTTACAGTGGTTTGAGGTTTCAATTATTTCATAAGTATACATTTCCATTTTATAACAAAATAGATGTCTTTGCTCAAAATATGACATTTTGAAGTGTAACTTACTGAGATAATAACTATATATAATTTTTTGTTTTGTTTGTTTCTTCTAAGAGTTTATTTTTAGAGCAGTTTTAGGTTCCCAGCAAAACTGACTAGGATTTCAAAGTACAGAGATTTCCCATATACCCTCTGGCCCCATAAATGCATAGCTTCCCCATTTTCTGTATCCCCTGTCAGACTGGTACATTTGTTACAGTTAATGATGACATATCGTCGCTCTAAGTCCATAGTTTACATTTGGGTTCATTCTTGGTGTTGTACATTATATGGATTTGGGTAATGTATAATGACATATATTCATCATTAAAGTATCATGCAGAGTATCTTCATTGTCCTAAAAATCCTGTGTGCTTGGCCTATTCATTCCTCTCTCTCCTAACCCTTGGGAACTACTGATACTATTTTACGGTCTCTCTAGTTTTGTCTTTTCCAGAATGCCATATAGTTAGAATCATACAGTATGTAACCCTCTGAGATTCATTTATTTCAGTTACGTGCATTTAAGTTTCCTCTATGTCTTTTCATGGCTTGATAGCTCTTTTTTTTTTTTTTTTTTTTTTTAGCATTGATTAATATTCCAGTGTTTGGATATAGCAGAGTTTATTTGTCCACTCACCTCCTAAAGGATATCTTGGTTACTTCCAAATTTGAGCAATTATGGATAAAGCTGTGTGCAAGTTTTTGCATAGACATACATTTTCAACATCTTTAGGTAAATATCAGGGAGCACATTGTTATATGGTAAGAGTATGCTTAGTTTTGGTAAGAAATTGCTAAACTGTCTTGCAAAGTGGCTGCACCATTATTGTGTGTTCCCACCAGCAATGCATGAGAGTTCCTGTTATTTTACATCCCCATCAGCACTTAGTGTTGTCAATGTTCTAGATTTGGGTATAATTCATTTTTAAACATTTTATTTTTGTTACAAGTATAGCTAAAAGGTGCTGTTAGTTAAGGATCCGAGATTTTTTTATTTGCCCAGGTATTGAGAAACAGAAATGTGAAAACTCAAGCAACTTCTGTGTTAACACCAAAAAAGCTGTCCTTTTTTTTTTTTTTTTCTAGAGAGTTCTCAGATGTTAGCAGATATAGAAAGAACCTGTTTCAGAAAGGGAGTGAGTAGCAAAAGAAGCCTTGGTGCCTCTTGACTCACTGTAACTCTTGCTACTTGAGCCTTTATCTATTCATCTTTCACTTTTAAGAGAATTTTTTTTTTTTTTTTTTTTTTTTTTACTTTTTTTACTAGGATTTCAAAGAATGAATACTTGTTGGAGTAACTTGATGTATTTCAAAACACAGATAAGGCCTTATTTGCATCCTGGAGAACAAGGTAAAATGTGAAGGAGGCAGGGACAATTGGAGGAAAGGCTGTTAGTCGAACATGGAGGCCAACTTTCAAGAGACAGGGTGCCTGGGCCAAATACATATCTTCTTTTTCAGATAAAATTATCCATCTTGTTCAAAGACCTAGCTACATTTTTTTGTTTTGAAAGCCCAGTCAAATTCAGTAGCGGTGCTGTTGTCACTTACATTTCTGGCTTTGAATCATAGATCTAAGAGACGAGCAGCTGTGAGAATTTATTCATAATAATATCCCTCCCATATAAAAACACATCAATTTTCTTTTCTCATATTTATTTATAAAAAAACCCCACCAGAATTCTTAACAACAGATAATTTTATCTTATCATGTGGCAAAAAAAATGCCTTACAAGTAATCAAAGTTATTTAGATTCTCTGGAAATCGTGCTGTTGATCCTGGAAGATATATTCCCCAAACTGTTTGTTATGCTTCTGAGAACTTTAAAATCCTCAATTGTCGTATTTCTTGAGGGAAAAAGAAAAAAAAAAAGCCTTTTTAAGACTTCTTTTTCAAGAACATTACAATTAAATCTATGTAGGTTCCACCATTATATTTCTGGTACTTTTTTGAGTTTTCTTAATCCCACAAATTACTTAAGACCTCACCTGCTAACTAGTTAACTTCATAACTAATAATGAGAAAATGCTAGTTTCCTAAATATTTTTATCATTATTATAAATGCATATTTATTTAATCAAAAATGCAAAGCATCTTAATATAAAAAATTATTCGAAAAAAGAATGAAACAAAGTAGGAGGCTTCTTTCCCACCTAAGTTTTCAACTAAATTTTTGATATTTGATTCCTGATTCCTTGCCAAAATATCCAAATAAATTGAGAATTTCAACGGCCTTGCTTTTAAACAGATACACTAACTTTCCCGTATTGCTTTGTATAAGTTACTTTCCATTGAAGATTTGTTTCTATCTTGCCTGTATGTCACTGTGAAATCACGCTATCTGAAATGATGGCTGAAGTTCTCTGCTACACCTTTATTCGAGTAACTGAGGTAGGAGATAGTCAGTTGAGCAAGCTAATTGGTTAAAAATGTCTTGATAGGACAAGTTTAGCATTTATCTGAATAACAAGTGAGTATCTCAGGTCCGTTGTCAACCGTATTTCTAGCGGTTTACTGAATTTAAATTATGTAACTCACTCTTACATCTGCAACTCTGCTTTCACATTTTTCCTTTGTTTCATTTAAATGTGTTGCTACCCTTTTTATGTCCACAGACAGAGATGTAATTGAAAACCCAAGAGAACACAGATTTTTCTTACAGTTTAATAAAATTGTTCCTGTTTTAACAAAGTCAGCATTTAAGAAGAGAAATCATGGGACACCTGGGTGGCTCGATCGATTAAGCATCTAACTCTTGATTTCAGCTCAGGTCATGATCTTAGGGTCCAGGTATAGAACGCTGCTTAGGGGCTCTTGCTCAGTGGAGAGTTCACTTGTCTTCCTCCCTGCCCCTCCCACTTCCCTCTCTCTCTCTCTCTCTCTCAAATAAATAAATAAATCTTTAGAAAAAAGAAGAGAGGTCATTTCCTAAAGCTGGGTGCATTTCTTTTGACGCTATTGAGGAAAATATATAGAGAAAACTAATCTTGGCAAAGATAGAATTTTCTATAGACTATTTAAGTTTATCCTCTCAATTATGCTTACAATATTTACTTTTATATATCTCCATTTATTTTTCTTTATTTTTTTTAAATAATATTTATTTTTTATTGGTGTTCAATTTGCCAACATACAGAATAACACCCAGTGCTCATCCATTTACTAACTCCAAAGTCAACAGAATATTTATGAGCATGTGTTCACATTTTATGTGGATACTACATATCATATATCCAAATCCAAATAGGCCTTAATGTATATTAAGACAGAAAGGAGAGATGGCACGTGTGACGTGCGTGTGCGTGTCCGTGCGCGTGTTGTCCTTGTGTTCTTTCTCTGACGCTGTAAGGTTATATTCTTCAAGTAATTTGTACCTTGATGGTTGATGCCTAATGGAAGCCAATGACCAGATAGAGGGTACATTGAAAGACATATTTCAGGCATGTCAGAAGCCTCCGTGTCAATTATGACAGGAAAGTAAAGACACGGATGCTGGAGCGAAATCTCTAACAATTTGAATCATTCTTTCATACAAATTGTGTTGGGAGCAGAGAAAAACTTCTAAGTAAATAATTTCAGGTGGTGTTAAGTTCTACGTAGGTAGTAAACAGAACAACCATATAGAACCTGCTTAGGGGACAGGTGATTGACTTGGGGGGACGGAGGGTATTTGAGAAATAGAGGTCAGCGAAGGCCTCGGTGTATCAAAGGGCCTTAGGTTGTGGATACTTATTTGCAGCGTCCATACCAAGCATAAGACTCAGGTGACTTTCTAAGCACGAGGGCCTAGTTATAGTAAATATTTAGGTAGCAGGGAATAGGGTCATAAGAATGGGACTACTGGGGTTCAAAGGTAATGAGTTGGGCTGCTGGTTTGATCAGGGTTGAAACCAAGTTAGGAGTGTATCTGGTCTTGTAGTAAAAAAAAAAGCTTCAGAGGCAATGGCAAACCGCTTGCCGGAGGGCTGGAATGCCAAGGTCAGAGCAGGACAATTGTGGGATAGAAGAGATATTGATCTAGTGAGATCCAGGCCCCACGGCTTCTTCTAGTCTCCCTGGCTCCCTACCTGCAGGATAATAGGATCAGGCCTGGTGCTTGGACACTGCCAAGCATCTAGTGAGCAAGAATTAGAGAAGAGGGTTCAAAGACAAGAGATTGTTAAATTCCTTGCCTTTAACCATTGCAATAATCCATATATAAATTTATGGGAAAATTTTTTCCAGAGACTTTTTCCTCTTGAAAGAAAAATGTATCTACTCCTCCCCTATACGTTTTATTAGTACACAAAATAAGACTAATCTGAGGCTCAATTTATTTAACAGACCCTTACTTTATTTTTCAGTTTTCTTTAAAATTGACAAGTCCATAGCAACTGCTATAATTTTCATAGTAAGATAGTGAAAATTATCATAGATAAAGATCAATAGTGGATAATGGAGAAATACATCTGTTATCCCTGCGATATGGCCATATATCATCATACATTTTCAGACATAGTTAATGCTCTTTATTTCCATTTTTTTATAAGATTTTATTTATTTATTTGACAGAAAGAGAGAGGACACCAGCCAGGGGAGCTGCAGGCCCAGGGGAGAGGGGAAAAGCAGGCTCCTTGCTGAGCAGGGAGCCTGATGTGGGGCTCGATCCCAGGACCCAGGGGTCATGACCTGAGCCAAGAGCAGGTGCTTAACCAACTGAGCCACCCAGGCACCCCTCTTTATTTCCATTTTATTATTTCACTTCTTGACTTTTCTCCTAATACCTCAAATTCAGAATGGATGAAGGGAAGTGTAGGCCACTGTATTTTATTCTCAAGAGTCAATCAGCATGTGTGGTTTAATTTTTACAGTCTTAAGTGGAATACTGTACAGTCATAAGAATCATCAGTCAGAAGGATATTTTATCAAACAATGGAATGTGAAAATTGTCAGAGCAGAATAACAAACTACATGTACGACATGACCCTTATTTAACTCTTTGTATTTGCAAAAGAATAAGATTGGATGAATAAGTATGAGTATCTTTAATTGTAGTTATGACAAGTGCTATATCTTCCAAAATCTCCGCAATGTGCCCGCATTAATGTCACAATCAGGTGTTGTAATTTTTAAAATTACAATGAATAAGTGGAACAAGGAAAGGGGCATAGCTGAAGGAGTAAAATTCTGCTCTTTACCTTCAATTAGCTCGTTGTATAGAGAGGTCAAACTAAGACTCCTTAAATCATTTAAAGACCTTTAAAAGCCAAGCTATTTTTACAATCTCTGAGAATATAAGAGACTGTGCAGGGGATCAAAATGGTATAGGAAGGAGTAGTCAAAAAAGGCTTCCTAGGGAAGACTAAAGTTAATTTTTTTTTTTAAAGATTTCATTTATTTATTCATGAGAGACACAGAGAGAGAGAGAGAGAGGCAGAGACTCAGGCAGAGGGAGAAGCAGGCTCCATGCTGGGATCCCGATGTGGGACTCGATCCCGGGACCCCGGGGTCACACCCTGGGCTGAAGGTGGTGTTAAACCGCTGAGTCACCCGGGCTGCCCAATTTTTGAAGTAAGAAAATAGGATTAAGGAGGAATCACATTCTAGACAAGGAGAGCAGCATAGGCAGACGCTTGGTACTTGAAACAAGATAAAGACTTCAGATCCAGAAATCACACATGCAAGAGGCATGTGCTAAATACTTATTTATTGTCACAGCAAGCTACGTATGGAAGGGCCAGCCATTTTGTCTTCCTAGAAGAGAAAATGGAAAATGTGCTTTCAGACTTGATTCTTGATTCATCTACTTCTTGGTCCTTTAGATTAGTGATCTATCATCTATCTATCTATCTATCTATCTATCTATCTATCTATCTATCTATCATCTATCTATCTATCATCTATCATCTATCAGTAATTCCAAGTGTTTTATAAGAAACTAACTTCACATTCATTCTGTAAGCCATGCCAGTTCCTGCCATAAATAGGCAAATTGAAATTTACCACGTAAGGAGACTATTTTTTTTCTACAGAAAAACAAATAATAGTTTTGTAGATACACAACCCACCATACACCTATTTTTGGTAAATGATGTGTAGCATCCCAGAATTCAGTAATTAAAATGCAATTTTGTCACAACGTTATGTTATGGCTTAATGACAAGATGTCCTTAGAGAGGTAAATTCAGATATTAGAGTGGCTTTCAAAAAAGGAGAGCTTATCCTATTTGATTATCAAGCCTTTGTCCAGGAGGGTGTCGATTCGAAATACTTTGCTCTTCTGTTGGATCATACATTAGGTTATGTGTACTAATTTTGGCTTTTGTATAAAGAGATATTCTAATAGCCCAGTTAGAAAAAGCAAGCAAACAAACACACAAACAACAAAGAACAGAAAGTCATGTAAATTATGTGATCAGATTTTTGTGTTCCAAATTTGAAATGTGCATTAAAATGTGCTCAGACTGACAAGCTACACAGAAACAGTCTCATCTATTTATAGGCGCAGCTTCTATAGCTTGCTAGGGCCTTCATTAACCTGCATGTCAGGTCCATTCATACTTTATGAGTTGCTATAAATCAGGAATGGTTTTTTTATGTTTCTCAAAAGAAAAAAGTCTTAGGAGGCCAAACTTACCAATTCTCTCCTATGTTCACACTTCTACTTTCCTCCTGGCCTGTGTTCTATAAATGATTATAAAGCTCTGACTTCTTCAAACGTCCAGAGGGAAAATGGAGGAGTTTAGTCTATCTTCTTTAGTATTTTTCCCCGATACATGGTGTGTAGCTCCAGCTAAAGGGACTACCAAGCACAGAGGTATATTTTTGTATTTCATCTATTGATAAAAAATATTACTTCCTATAAGTTGTGATACCATCTTCAAGCACCAATAGAAGCATCCAGTAAGAATTAGATCAGGCCTATGCTTGTCCTATTTTGTTGCTTCATCGTACGCAGATTGCCATTCTCTTGATTCTTACGATGTGATGCTTCCCTTACAGAACACGACTTTCCACGGAACAGTAATTGGCAGGGTATCTTCTAAAGACAAGGCATTATGCAGAGGGCTGGGATCACAGTAAGAGCCCAGAAGTAGCTACCATTTTTTGAGAATCTGTGATACGTAAGGTATTACGAAAGGGTGCTAACCTCTGTACAAACAGAATGCCATGTCTTCCCAACTCCACAAGATGATAAAACTAAAAAAAAAAAAAACAAAAACCCAAAGATGATAACACTAAAAATACACATTTATCAAGTGCTTGCTTGTTTACCATACGTTGTTCTCCGCAATTTACATAAGTTAATTACTTTAATTTTCACAATTTAATTATGAGATAATTGTTCTATTATTGGCCATTTTTGTTTTATGGGAAAGGAAACAGACATGAACAGATCAAGTGATGAGCCCAAGAGTTGAACCCAGGAGTCTGAGTACAGAGCATGCTCTCCCATATAATCTTCATTTGAGCGATTAAAAAAAAAAAAAACATCTAAAATTCCCAATAGTCAATTTTTCATAGATCTTATGGAAGTTTGCATACAGAAGAATCTTCCCTTTCTTTAAGCGGTCTTAAATTAGCATCAGTTACCCAGCCATACTTTTGAGAAGATATTTTCAGAACAACCACTTACCAACAACCCAATAAAAACAATGGACAATGAATAGGAGTATGTTTGCATTTCAGGCTCAACTCTGGGTCTACTTGAGTGGGGAGGCAATATATTTCCCTGGTTAAGAAGTGGGGTGGGAAGCCAACTGCGAACACTTGATTACCGCCCAGCCCCTTGACCTAAGAAAAATCACACAGTGTCTCTGAATCTGCTTTCTTCTCTGTGAAATGGGAAGGGTTTCAGTATCTACCTTACAGTTATAAGTTCTCCTTTCCTTCTGGCCTGTGTCCTATAAATGATTATAAAGTTCTGACTTTTCAAACGTCCATTGGGAAAATGGAAGAGTTTAGGATTAGATAAGTTAATGTACATAAAGCGCCTACACTAGTGCCTGACATAAACTTCATGATTGGTCAAGCTTTATTATTTTGAATATGACCTTGGGTGAGTAGCCAACAAACACTTCTGGAGCCTGAGGTCTTAATACTATATTTTTGGGGAATACTTGCTGTCACTTATTGAACTTCTAAGTGCCAGGTATTAGGCTGCATCCTTTTCATTTTTTATCTCTGCTTCTCCAACTGAGCCGTAAGGCGCTTGTCACTATTCACGTTTCACAGATGAATTCAGTCGCTTGCCCAAGGGGATGAGGCTAGGCAGGCGGTGGAGGAGTATAGATTTTTAACTCCAAAGGCCATGTTCTTTGTGGTTGATTGCTAAAAGCGCAGGAATGGGAAAGGGGACCACTGAAGGTTATCTAAGACCCGCATTATGTTTTTGTACCGCTGAAATAATTAGAGATGTATCTGAAAGACGAGAAAATGAACCAATTAGTGCTTCTTAATAGGCCTGTTGTGTGGATGGTGGTTTCTAGAGTCTAAAGATTTAATGTGGCCTGTCCTCATTGGCAGTGGTCTACATTCTAGTTCGGTGCCCTTTGGGAGGTTGAGATACGGGACATCACTCATAGAGGAGAAATACATGAGAAATGAAACTTCTCTTCCCACTTCCCGCACCGTTTAATTGAGTCGTGTTGCCATAAAGTCTATCTATTCTTCTTGTCACGTTTCTTTCCGAGTAATCTACTCAGGAGCTTCAATTAAAGGAGGACTTTGACCAGGTCCAACCTCACAGGCCGACACTGATCGTTCACATCGGTTCGGCAAATTATTTATTAAGTTAGAGGGTTTGTTAGAAGGGTTACTTTCTGCCTTCTTCATTTGTGTCGTTTATCCATGATCAACATGCCCCACCTAGTTTATTGCCCTTTCTGTGTGATTTACCTAATTGCCTTCTTCCCTCCATTGTCTAATTACCGAGAGCGGCTGGTCCCTGGAACAGGTCTACCTTGGCAGCACCTGTTGCTGCTTATGGGTAATTGGGGTAGCAGGCTACCTAGGGGCTTTGCTCACTGGGTGGTTTCGCTTTGCATAAAGACCAAAGCCATGGAGGTTGTACGGGAGCAAGATCCGTCCGTGTGACTGAACTGTCCCAGTTCTTGCGAAGCAGATGGCATCCAAGGGTATCCTAGGCCACCTGGGAACCATGCCACGGGGAAGAGAAGAGACCTAGTAGAGCTGAAGGCAGGATTAAAGGAAAGTCCCGTCATAGTTCCACGGTACTAAACAGTCTTTTCCCAAATGATTCTTGAGCTTTGACCTTTCGCAGTCGGCAAAGGTGATGCTGTGCCCACTTCACAGCGGGAGAAGGCAACTCCCAGAGGAGTTAAGTGACTTGTCTGTGCTCTTACACCAGGTGTGGGAAAGCCCAAAGCTTTTCAAATATTCATCCACTCTTTCTTCTATTCCCTCTACGTCACCAAGGACAAGAGATCGTTCTTGGCTGTTACCTATAGTGGTAGGTCTCAAAAGTCAGCTTAAGAAAGGGGGGAAAAAAAAAGTATTCCTAAGTCAAAACTTGTCCCAGTTCAGAATATCAGTTTTATCCCCACACAAAATTTAAATTAGAAATTAATTTTTTTAATTAAAATTAAATTTAATTCTAACTCTAAGCAATTTCAAAGTCCATGGCTTTATTTATTTATATATTTTTATTATTTATTTATTTATTTATTTAGTTGAGTCCATGGCTTTAAATAACGTTTACGGGCCTTTGTTTCTGAAACGTGTGACTCTTGCCCTCACTTTTCCGCGGAGCTCCCAGCTCCCATTTTCAACTGGCTGATAAATATCTCCATTGCTCATCTAGGAGGTATTTCAAACCTAAGGTAGTTAAAACCTGATTTCTAAATTCCCATTCCTGCATCTCCAAAAATGTTGCTCCTCCGTGATGCTTATCTGCATAAAAAGCATCAGCCTCCATTCAGCTATGCCAACCCCCAAACTCTCTTTCTTGATTGTTCTTTTCCCCTAACCTCGCATTAAGTCCATCATCAAGTCCTAAAGGTTCTGTGATGAAAATATGTTCTGAGTCGGATCAGATCTCTCCTTTGCCACTGCCGTTGTTCAATTCTAAGCAGCTCTCAGTTCTCCCCGGAGCTGGTTTAGGGGAAGCCGGCGTCTGCTCTTGCTGCTGCAAGTCCCCTCCTGACAGAGGAACCAGAGTAATCCTTTCAGATTATCAATGTGGTTTCTTCACTTCCCTAGATAAAAATCCTCCAATGGCTTCCATTTCACTTAGAATAAAATTGAAATACCCAGCACATTCTATCAGGCTCTTGAAGAGCAGGCTGTTCGCACCATACTTATGCGAACCTTCTAGCTCCTTCTGCATCAACTTTGGTCTTCCTTTTGATTCTCAAGCAAGCCGGACGTTTGGGTCTTTGCGTTTGTTGTTCTCACTAAGCTGGATCCTTGGTATGTTTTAGTTCACGGCTCAAATGTCGCCTCATCAGGGAAGCTTTCCCTGAGCCACCCTCCCTCCCAACACTCAGTTTAACACCCTTTTAAAAATTCTCACTAAATTATTATTATTACTTTTTAAAGATTTTATTTATTTATCCATGAGAGACAGAGAGAGAGAGAGAGGCAGAGACACAGGCAGAGGGAGGAGCAGGCTCCACGCAGGGAGCCCGACGTGGGACTCGATCCTGGGACCCCAGGACTAAAGTCAGGCGCTAAACCGCTGAGCTACCCAGGGATCCCTAAATTATTATTTTAAACTTCATGTCCCACGAGAGTATAAGATCCACAAAATAGGGAGCTTCTTTTCTTATTGCTGTGAAGCTGTCACCAAGAATCATGCTGGGTACATTCGATAAATATCCATGAACTGAATGCATGCATGAATGCCATTGCTTTTTTTCGTCTCGCGTTTCTTTGTGAAATAAATGTATATATTTAGGTACATTTAGATTGAAATGTTTCGTAATTATTACTGACACAATTGTTTGTAAAAAGCAACTCATTTAAAAATTCTCAATAAATACAATTTTTTAACTATTGATCTTTAGTTATTAGCAAGTGATATATTAGGAGGGATAGAGCCCTACTGCCCTTGGAGTTCTTCTAGAAAGAACTGACAGAGAAAGAATCAGTCATAGGTTGAGTTGAACAATGGCTTTCTATGACTAGACTGTAGAGCTGGTGATTGCTTACCTTTGTGGAATTTTTTTTAAAGATTTTATTTATTTGTTCATGAGAGACACAGAGAGAGAGGCAGAGACACAGGCAGAGGGAGAAGCAGGCTCCATGCAGAGAGCCCGATGGGGGACTCGATCCCGGGACCCCAGAAGTCACGCCCAGAGCCGAAGGCAGACGCTCAACTGCTGAACTACCCAAGTGTCCCACCTTTGTAGAATTTTATGCCCCAGAGAAGTTCACCCCAAGGGCAGTGTCTGACAGCTGGGCTGTGCTGCCATCCTGCGAGCATCTGAATCCTGATCCTGCCTCCGGCTACCTGTGTGACTCTATGCAACTCATTTTTATTGGAGGAATGGGGGGGGGGGGGCTTGCGGATTAATCGGGGGTAGTGTACTAAGCACTAAGCTAGATGTGTAAGTGATCACTTAATGGTATTATTCTAATTATCGTCCTGGGTTAATCCCTTACCCTAGCTGAAACTCTGGCTCTTTACGTGTAAGTCGTGGATTATAATTCTTATTTCACGGGGTGTTTGAGCAAATATATGTGAGAGTGAGAAGTGTATTGTGAATACATTGTTAGGAACTCAGTCTTGTTCGTGTATCAGATCTTCACAAACACTCGGGGAGGAGACCTAGACCATCCCCATTCCCAGATGAGCACATGGAGATCCCATAAGGGCCCCGGTCACCTGGTCTGGGCTGGGATCGATGAGCGGGACCCTGAGGGGGTGATGAGAACTACCGGGAGACCTCCAGACAGAAGGGGTCCCGTGTGCTTATCCTCCCCAGCGCACCCCACGTCCGGGCCAGTGCAGAAGGCGGCTGTTCCTTGGTCTGAGTCCTGTGACCGCCTCTCCCCTCTGGGAGGCTGGCCGGGAGCCGGGCCCGAAGGCCTCCCATCGCTAGCCGCGCTCTCCTGAGCTTTAGGCTTGAACTGCTGTCCTTGGGGTCCCAGTTTCTCTAAGAAGGATCCTCTTTGTCTCCTTCAAACTCTCATTCTCCTAGAACCACTACCTCTTTCAAACTGAGCTCCCCTTTTCTCCGCATAGCGTCGAATGCGTGGATTTTGCTCCGCATCATCAGGCCCTTCCTGGCCTCCGACTGTCCTCCCCCACGCACCCGTTTGTCTGCCTCCTCGTGCTCTGTGTCTCCCGGATTTCTAGTCATTTCTAGCGGCCTCTTATCTGTACCAACCTCGTTTCATTTCCTGTGAGTCAACCGTCTTCTTTTTTTTTTTAAATTTTTTATTGATGGAGTCCACCGTCTTCTGATGGGAGAACCGAAGGCCCGATTTTCATTTGTCTACAGGAAAATCCCACATATCATTGACTCCGGAGATGCACGAAAGATGGGGAGTCGTACTCCTCAAGCTCTTCCAAACTGTCCTCCCCGGAAATGATGTTCTGGAGGAAGACAACAAAGCAGGAGGCTAACTACCCTCCCAGGACCGTCTATCCCCCCCTCTTGTTTCCTATTCACGTAAGGCTTTGATTTAACACTTTTTATCTACTTGTAAAATATGTGGCATCAGAGGGACAGCAATTTCATTAAAAAAAAAAAAAGCTATTAGTTCCACATGCAGATGCTAAGTGCAGCGCAGTTATAAAAAAACAGTATTACTGAACATCTTTAAAAAACGTGACCTTAGTTGGCCGGTCTGGTCCTGACCACAGGCAGCTGAACCACATTTGTTCTTTTTATCTGCAAACGTGCCGCCTTGTACAGCGGCATCTTCCCTCTCCAGAGCACAGCAGCCCAAGAGCTCCCGGAGCACCATCCTCCCAGGAGGAGCTCCCTTTTGCCCCCTCTCTGGATTCTTCGGGGATACTTAAGCTCAGAGCCGGTCCTGAGGGGGGAGTTGATTTTCATAGGATCCACTCTAAGGAAGCGAATTTCATCTTTTCAGCCTTTTTTTTTTTTTTTTCCTGTTAGAACTGCAAACGTGTCTTTATTGAACACATGCAGAGAATATCCACCGTAAGATGCGGTGGTATATTTGTACGTTCCTCTGTTATGGGGAAAACTACAATATTTTATTTCGGGACTTTTTTCCCTACGATGTGAACCCGGGGTTTTTACGTGAAGGAAATCAGCTTAATTCATAACGGAACCTGCTGGGATGAAATTTAGGAGCAGCGGTGCTCAAATCTCACTGTAGCAAGAATTCTAAAGCAATGTTTCTATGACAAAATCTTTTAAGTTCCCTCTTGCAAATTATTGCCTATTTCCTCAATAAGTCTCTCATCCGCTTCCTCCCTATGGCATTAGTCTCATCCTTTCCTCACGCTTTCCTTGGGTTCCGTTGTCAGCGTATTGAGAGTCCTAAAATTCTGGTTATAAGGCTAAATCGCCCTTGAACACGCGGAGGGCCGGACAGAGCAGAATGACGTTCCTGGGGAAAAAAAATTAGACTGATTACTCTGCTATTGGTTTAAAGCAAATCAATAAATAATAGGCTTTCTTTTTGAGCCACATGTTGTGATCCACAAATATGACAGACTAGAAAAAAAAAATAGGCAAAGATACAGAACTTGGTGGAACGAGGAGGCAGCAACAGGCACATTGTTGTTCAGGAAATGCACTAACAGGAATGAAGTTTAAGCCCAATGCTACCTGACACGTAGTGAGTATGCGGCGCACCGGGTTTCTTACCCCCTGAAAACCATCTTCTTTGCATGCTTCACATATCCCCTTAAATGAGAACGACCTCAAAACTTGTATGATATTAGCATTTTATTGTTGTGGTATAGGAACAAAAAATATAGCATTATTTCAGTATGTCTAAAAAATTCTTGCATTAGGACGGCTTCCTCTCTTTTGTGCATGTGTGTGCATTGATTTCTTTGTTTTTTTTTTTTTTTCTTTTTTTCTTCTTTGGGGTTTTTAAAAATATTTTTATTCATTTGAAAGAGAGCACACAAGCAGTGGGGGAGGGGCAGAGGCAGAGGGAGGAGCAGGCTCCCCACCGAGCAGGGATCCTGACGCAGGACTCGATCCCAGGACCCTGAGATCATGGCCTGAGCCAGAGGCAGACGCTCAGCTGACTGAGCCGCCCAGGCACCCCTTGGATTCACTTCTTATCTTTCAACCTTAAACGCTGAATTGCTTATTTCCCTCTGACCTTCTAGAAACCCAAAATTAATGTTATTGGCTCATGTCACGTGGGAGTGCTTATCCTCCTTGAAAAGTCGAGCCTTGTATTTAAATTTGGGACCCCCCTTTTTTTTTTTTTAACTCATTGCCTTAAAAGACAATAAAACCAAAAAAGGAAAAAAGAAAGACTAATTCCAAATATTCTGATCTTGTCTATGCCAACTTTTTTACATTTTTTATTTTTCCAACAAATATTGCTTCTGTTGGCAGTTATGCATGGTTCACGTACTCTTGAGGGAGGTACGTGTTAATTAAAATCTCCCCCACAACAGTGAAGGGGGAAATGACATTTTTGTTTTATCTCTATAAGGACTTAAAAACAGCTGCTTAAATGAAGGAAGAGCTGTGGTGGGTTAAGGGAGATGCATTCCTGACCCCAGTAGTGTCAAGTTTTATAAATATGCAGTGGCGGCTTCAATGACCTCATCTTTGAGAGTGATGAGAGAAACATATGTTGGAGAGGAAATGTGAGATGACAGGAAAGAGGACACAAAGGGAAAATATGAAAATGAGAAGAATTAGAGACAGTAGGCTTGATTAGCTGAAAATAGCCCGGGATGAACAGGCATGACCAGATGTAATGCTAGACTCAGTGGATTCAGGACTCTTAAAGATTCTACGGAGAGCACTGAACGCACATAGAAGGTTTACATCGATGGCCATGAGTCAGCCAGGGTGATGCCGAGCCATCTTCTTCTAAGACGCAGCCATAAGGAAGTAGTTGCAAGAGAATAGAGTATTCCCAACTACCTAGGAAATTCTCATTTTGTGCATCTAAATATGAAGCAGGGACTCTGCATCCTGCTATTTTACTGCACACAACAGAATCACCATGGAACGCAGTGCTCTGGGGATGAAGCGGTACTGTCGTCTGGATCCCCTCGGGGGATCAGAACTGTCGAGGTTGGCAGCCGAGGCCTCAGACAATTGCTGCCTTAGATTCCCAGGGAGAAAGGAAGAATAAAGACCAGAAAGGAAGAAGAGAGTGAAAACAGGAAGCTTTATTATATGTGTTATAGTGGCAAAGCAATCAGAAAGAGGGGCTCTTCAGCTCTTCAGTGTTATGCCATATAACACTATATATATTGCTATAGATATATTTTAAAAGATTTTATTTATTTATTCATGAGAGACACAGAGAGAGGCAGAGACACAGGCAGAGGGAGAAGCAGGCTCCACGCAGGGAGCCTGACCTGGGACTCGATCCCGGGACTCCAGGATCACGCCCTGGCCCAGGGGCAGGTGCTCAACCCCTGAGCCACCCAGACGTCCCTATTTTTTAATGTATGTTGTAAATTTGTGTGATCCGGATTTAATCAGGTATGGAATGGTAACTGTGAAGCCGTATAACGGAATACTGTAATTTATTGGACTGGAAACATAACCCAAATTGGCTTATCCGTTGATTAGTGGCATCTAATTTTCTGGAGGACGAGGAGAAAGATATATATGTGATATTTGTATGAAACCTGACCAAACAATAAGAATCTGAGAAGAAGATTTAAAAAACAAAAAACAAAAAACCAACAACTGTATTCTGGGCTACAAGAGTCTTTGCACAGCCTTGGGGAAGTGGCTGGTCCTCTTAGGCGGGGTGAGATAAGAATGGTGCTGCTGAGGGAGCTGGAAGCCAGCCCGGTGTTGTCTGAAAGCCGTTATACAACGTGGAAGGCTGTTGGCTCTTGAAGATGCCCCCAGCCTCAGTGCCCTGGTCTCCTGTGCCTTCGGGCACATGGACGTATCTCTTCCATGTTCATCATGAAGAGTCCGTAGAGGGTATGAGAGGTGAGGTTTTGTCAGAGGGGAAGGCGTGCTTCCATCAGGCTACGTTGTGTTCTAGCTACACCAGTTATTTTTAATTGCAAGAAAAAGAATTATTAGCATTTGCAGTCTTCCTCTTTGATGAAGGAAGGATACAGAGCAGAGGAGCAGACTCTCCGTAACCCATTGGGATCTCTCGGGTGTTAAGACCACGCCTCCCTGGGAGCCATCACTCTCTGGTTAAGGAACATTAACCCCCTGGCTAAACCCCCGCTTGTAGGGTATGTGGACCATTTGTGCACAGCTCATCTGCTGGCCGCGCAGAAAATAAAGCTTTATGGTAGTTTTGGCTCCTCCTTTGGACGTGCCTGGACAGAGGCAAAATTAACAAGTGTTATGTGTACACATCTGATTTCACGGAAGGCAACCTATTAATGCCACCTGTGATTTCTGAAATTAATAAATAATCCAGTAAAAGGCTTTTATTTATTTTTTATTTTTTAAAATTATTTATTCATGAGAGACATAGAAAAAGAGAAAGAGAGACAGAGACACAGGCAGAGGGAGAAGCAGGCTCCATGCTCCGGGAGCCCGACATGGGACTCGATCCCGGGTCTCCAGGGTCACGCCCTGGGCCAAAGGCAAGCGCTAAGCTGCTGCGCCACCTGAATATCCCCCAGTAAAAGGTTTTTAAACATTTGTATTTATCTATATGAAAACAAGAAGATTACCCCCTCCCCCCAAAAAATCACAGCTATCAATAATAAAATGCTTTTACTGAAAAACCAGAAGGTCACAAAATCAGGACCAAGAATATCAGATAGGTAACATCTATTTTTGTGCCAGTGCATAACTATATTCATTTAATGTTAATAATATAATAATAATAATGTGCCTAGGATTCTAAATACGTTGCTTCATATAATCTTTATGATAGATCTATGAAATATGTCCTTCTATGTCCATTCCAAAGATTAAAATACAGAGACTCGAAGAGATAATTTAACCAAAGTCACAAAACCCATTATGCTGGATCCAAGTTTCAAATATAGTGTTATCTTGAGTGGAAAAGCCCTTCCTGTGTGTTCTTTATGCTCTACTGTGTGGTTTGTCCTCCAAGTCTTTCTTTTTGCTAACGTAAGAACAGAAAATAGAGACGTGGACACTCTTCTCAAAGTCCCCTGCCCCCATCTCTTCTGCTTGTGGCTGTTGCTTTGCTCCGGAGGAAAGAGGATGCGCTTTGTTAGATGACCCTAACACAGAACGGCAGGGAGAGAAGGGAAATGGAGTGAGGCAAGAAAAATGACCCGACTTCAAGGATGAAAGGGTTCTTAAGAGAAAGAGCTGCTTGGCGTCAACCGTGAATCCACCCTGGCCCGGCGGCTCATGGCACCGCTCTCGTGAAAGCCCGTGGCAGGCGCCTGTGCTGACCGTGCACTCCGTACCCAATGCAAGTCCTAGAACATTAGGGTTTGGCTGCTGCTGAATTCGAAGGCACCTGAGTAAATAGTTGTGTTCTGCTTCTGACGATCGTTGCCGGCACTGAATCCTCTGGCAGCAGAGTCTGGAGACAGTTTAGGCTTCCGGCCAGCGTTGGCTAGAATGATGGAAAGGCTGTGTGGACTCGAGAGACTTGACATGATTTAGAAATGATGGCCAGAAAAAAAAAAATGATGGCCAGATGAAACAAAAACTGATATCTTGTAAAAACAGCATTTCTGGGTAAGGGGAATATGTAACTTAACAAGAACTGCGAAGACCCTGCCCCCTAGCTCCTGGACCCTCGTATACCGGAACTACAGGAGCGATAGGCGATCTGTGCTATCTCCCTAAGACTCCAAGTAGCAGCTTCGGGCATGTAGAGCAGAGGTCAGAAACTTCTGGTCCTCAGGCCAAGTCTAGTCACAGACGTAAGTTGTGTGGTTCTTACATCTTCAGCCTCTACGGGGATTGGTATTTCAAGCCCCGGACAAATCCTCCAATCAAGCCACGGTTGGCTTTCATTTCTTTGGGCAATGGATTCGAAGAGAGGTCCCCTCTATTAACACAGTTTGCTCAGCCTCTACGCCTCCCCCAAGATATTGAAGCTCCATGTATTTTTTTAAATTTTTATTTATTTATGATAGTCAGAGAGAGAGATAGAGAGAGAGAGAGAGACATAGGCAGAGGGAGAAGCAGCCTCCATGCACCGGGAGCCCGACGTGGGATTCGATCCCGGGTCTCCAGGGTCGCGCCCTGGGCCAAAGGCAGGCACCAAACCGCTGCGCCACCCAGGGATCCCCTCCACGTATTTTTATCCTTATACTTGGAGTGAGGATTCCCTTCTGTAGAGTGAGAGCTACCTGGCTCTTGTATAGATCTGAGTGGGGGATGCTGGTCAGCGTCTCATTCAAAGCGCTGGCAATAAAAAGTGAAGCCTTGTGTTGCTAGTTACTCTAGAAAAGTTAACAGAAAAAAAAAATAGTAGCTCAAGCCTTTTTTTATTTTTTTAAATACAAGTTTCAAATTATAGCTTCTTTAAAAAAATACTCCTTCTATATTTTTATTTTTCATCTATTCATTTATTGATGAGAGACAGAGAAAGAGAGGCAGAGACACAGGCAGAGGGAGAAGCAGGCTCCATGCAGGGAGCCCAAGCCTAGGACCCTGGGGAACTGCCCTGAGCTAAAGGCAGATGCTTAACCACTGAGCCACCCAGGCGTCCCATTTTTTCCCCTTTTGTCTAAAAAACAAAACAGTCTATTTAGTGGACACAACACATTTGAGTCCCAACTTATGATCATCTTATATATTTGAACTCTTCTGGACTTTGGGAATACTTTTAAATAGCTCCATCTAAAACAAAACCAGTAAAGAGGCAGCAATAAAAATCATATATATATATATGTACATGAATGATGTCAGAGAGGCACTTATTAACTACCCATTAATATTATATTATATCAATATTATATAATATATATTAATAGTAATCACATACTAATATCATATATTATCATATTATATAATATATAAAATATGACATATAATACTAATATTTTATATAAAATATGTAAATACATCAATATCGAAATATAAATTACACGAAATATTAATATAATATATTAATATTAATATCATAATTAATAGATATATAAAATATATTTTATATATATGAATGATGTCAGAGAGGCACTTATTAACTACCCATTAATATTATATTATATATAACATATTACATAAAAATTAATATAATATAAATTATATTAATATTAATTAATTAATATTAATATCAAAATATAAATTATATAAAATATTAATATATTGTGTATTGTTACTATTATTATTATAATTAATAGATATATATAAAAATATTTTTTACATATTTATATATATGAATGATGTCAGAGAGGCACTTATTAACTACCCATTAATATTATATAATATTTATATATTATATAAAATATTAATGTTAATATTAAAATATAAATTATATAAACTATTAACATATTGTATAATATATGATATATTAACATAATATATCATATATATGAATGATGTCAGAGAGGCACTTATTAACTACCCATTAAATTCAAGAAACTCTTAAAATGAATAAAACAACAGAAGCAAAACCCAAAGCACTCTTTTAGTCTTATGCGTTGAGGAAGGCCCTTTGGACGGAGCGGTTTTGTTCAGGTAATTAATGAAGACTGAGAAGTAGTTTTCAGGCTCCTTTATTGGCTACTTCCCGTGCAGGTTAGACTCAATAGTGATCGCACGAGCAACATGTCCATGCAGTCATCCGGCCGCTCCTCAGCACTGCCCACCCGTGGGACAGCTTCAGTACACAGGGATCCACGGTGCGTGTGGGCTTCACGGTACGGATCGCAATGACCCGGGCGCTGGTTGGTCTTACAAACAAATACCGGACCTGGTGACAGCGTTGAAGGAGAAGCAGCGATCGGAATATGACTGAGCCAATGGAAAGCACCTTGCAGGGTAATGAAACGCTAAATATTGGCAAATGCTGATATTGACATTGGCGGGTGTTCATATAACGATAGGGGTAAACTTTACATAGAAAAGCCCATCGATAAAAAGGGGCTAAAGTGTTTCTTAAGTCCACCCGAGAGAGAAGTAGACAGATGAAGAAACGGAGCGTCCGGGACTGTGCGACTTCATGGCACAAGACTGAAAAGCGAGGAAAGCAGGACTAGAGCCCGGAATTCTGAACGCTCTCAGGTCTTGCCTGCTGCGTTCCTGCATGAGCATTAGGGACGGGGAATTCTCCGGGCTGCGGGGAAGGAGAGAGACCCGTGCTGCCCAGGACACAAGCTCCGTTTTTGCGCTCTGTGCCTGCTTTTAGGTGCGGAATATAGAGAGGTACGAAGCACCACCATTGCTGTTTCTACTTCTTCAGTCTTGGGTTATGTGCAGACTGGGTTGGACAGAACACTTCAGGTGAAGGAAGATTTTGTCTTTATTTTTATTTTATTTTATTTTATTTTATTTTATTTTATTTTATTTTATTATTATTTTATTTTATTTTATTTTATTATTTTATTTTATTTATTATTTATTTATTTATTTTTTGATTTTCTGTTTTTATTGGGAGTAAGGTGGCTCAGCGGCTTAGTACCTGCCTTCGGCCCAGGGCCTGACCCTGGGGTCCCGGGATCGAGTCCCACGTCGGGCTCCCTGCGGGGAGCCTGCTTCTCCTTCTGCCTGGGTCTCTGCCTCTCTCTGTGGGTCTCTCATGAATAAATAAATAAAATCTTAAAAAAAAAAAGAACTTAAAAAAAAAGGAGTAATTCTGAGAGTTTCACTGATAAAATGGAGAATAGCTGCTCATTTCTGGGAAATAACCACAGCCCACAGTCAAACCTGATAAGAAATCTAAAAGAGCAGTAAGTTATTTTGAGCATAAGCTCATCGGGTGGAGATGGGGCTACGCCAGGAAGAGGGCGACATGCGTGGGCTTGAAGCACATCAACTCCGGCTCGAAAGTCCAAGGAGGTGCAGGCAGTGTCTGCGAGTGGAGACGAAGCCGTGGCTCTGAGCCGATACCGGAGCAGACGGACGGAGAAGCTCACACATTCATAAGGCGAGTCGAGGAGACCATCAGAGGCACCAGCGAAGAGCAGCGACGTCTAAATCTAGCTGTTTTTTCCCCCTTCCGGAGAGATGTTGACATTGAAACTTGGTATCGGTATTTCCTAAAACTGTAGATCTCTGGGTCAGACAAAAAAGCCTCGTGGCAGTGGGTCTTCCAAGGAGGGGGCCGGGGCGCCGGGGGGAGAGGTGCACGTCCAGGGTTCCAGGAGCTCTAAGTGCTTAACATTTCTAAGGCTGCGGCCCTTCATATGTAAAAGCGAAATAATGATTCAAAGTTCTGTTTTGAGAAACCAGAAGATAATTAGCAAAGTGCCTCAGAGACCAGGAGGGGTGTTGGCTAGTGTCCCTATTATTGCTTCCGCACGGGCCTTCTTAGGCTCTGCTGTGTCGACAGAGGTGTCTAAACAGAGGTGGTCTAAGTCAGGAAATACCAGATGCGTAGGTGCAGGAGTAAAAGGACCTCAGGTGTGCAGCAGAGCCGAGGAGGTGCAAGAGGGGAAAGTGTGTGCAGCACTGCGTGAACACCACAGGCAGGAACGGGCCTGTGTTTTCCTGCGTCCCCTTCTGGGCCTCTAGGTGAGGCGACCTGTAAACTGCAGAAAGGTGATGGTCACCTGTAGGACTTCCTTGTCTTTCAAGTTTCAAGGTGAAGCCTGGTGCCTCTGTCCGGGGATGAAGGCCCTGTAATCGTGCAGCACAGGCTGTGGCTCAAGTGCACGCAGGGCCGCTGTCCCTTCCCGCAGCAGCACAGAGCCCAGCACAGTGTCGTGGGGACCTCGGTCCAGGGGGACCCCCCAGTCCCCAGGCGCACCCCGCACCCGCCTGGGATGCCTGCACCTGCAGAGCCTGGAGGACACTGCATCATGCTTGGCCGTGCAATGCAGGGGGCCAAGCCAGCAGGGCAAACACTGGGGGGAGACGTGGATCTGTGGAAAGGATCATGTTTAGGATCTTGAATACCCCAAACTGTGGGGGTGACACGTGGAGGAGAGACGATTCACGGGGACCCTGGTGCTGAGCCCTTGTTGCAGGAGCCTGGAGCCCCAAGGGGAGGCCTTGGATTGGAGGCCTGCCTGGGGTCCCCATCCTGACCCTGCGGGAGCCCTGCACTCCAGGGGCAGTCCCCCATCCTGACCCCATGTGCCCCCGACATCCCAGGGGCAGTCCCCCATCCTGGCCCTCTGCACCCCAGGGGCAGTCCCCCATCCTGACCCCATGTGCCCCCGACATCCCAGGGGCAGTCCCCCATCCTGGCCCTCTGCACCCCAGGGGCAGTCCCCCATCCTGACCCCATGTGCCCCCGACATCCCAGGGGCAGTCCCCCATCCTGGCCCTCTGCCCCCCACACCCCAGGAGGGAGTCTCCCATCCTGACCCCCTGCATCCTGGGAGGGAGCCCCCATCCTGGCCCCCATCACCCTGCACCCCAGGAGGAGCCCCATCCTGACCCCGCACCCTGGGAGGAGCCCAGTCCTGACCCCGCACCCCGCACCCCCCGTGCGCACCCTGCAGGCCCCGGCCCGGGGTGGGGTCCCCTGCGCCTCCTGTCGGGCGGCGGGTGCGGCGCGGCGGGGCAGGTGGTTCCCGGCGTCCTGGGGGAGGAGCCGCCCCGCCCCGCCCCGCCCCTCCCTCCCGCCCCGCCCCCCCGCGGCCCGAGCGCCCGAGTCACGCCTCCTCTCTCCCGCGCAGCCTGCAGAGGCCTGTCCCGCCCCGCGCGCGACCGCGGCCGCCGCCCCCGCGAGCCCAACACGCTGGTGCAGGTCTCCGTGGCTCAGCCCGCCGCGCCCGGCCCCACGCGGTACGCGAGCACCGAGGTCGTGGAGGTGAGTGCGCCGCGCCCGCCCCCGCCCTGCCCTGCCCTGCCCTCCCCTCCCCTCCGCAGCCCGCCCCGCTGCTCCTGCTCCTGCCGCTGCTCCTGCTCCAGCTCCAGCTCCTGCTCCAGCTCCTGCCCCTGCCCCTGCCCCTGCTCCAGCTCCTGCCCCTGCTCCTGCCCCTGCCCCTGCCCCTGCTCCAGCTCCTGCCCCTGCCCCTGCTCCAGCTCCTGCCCCTGCCCCTGCCCCTGCCCCTGCTCCAGCTCCTGCTCCTGCCCCTGCTCCTGCTCCAGCTCCTGCCCCTGCTCCTGCCCCTGCCCCTGCCCCTGCTCCAGCTCCTGCTCCTGCCCCTGCCCCTGCTCCAGCTCCTGCCCCTGCTCCTGCCCCTGCCCCTGCCCCTGCTCCAGCTCCTGCCCCTGCTCCAGCTCCTGCTCCAGCTCCTGCTCCTGCCCCTGCCCCTGCCCCTGCTCCAGCTCCTGCTCCTGCCCCTGCCCCTGCCCCTGCTCCAGCTCCTGCCCCTGCTCCTGCCCCTCCCCTCCCCTCCCCAGCCCGCCCCGCTGCTCCTGCTCCTGCTCCTGCTCCTGCCCCTGCTTCAGCTCCAGCTCCTGCCCCTGCTCCTGCCCCTCCCCTCCCCTCCCCAGCCCGCCCCGCTGCTCCTGCTCCTGCCACTGCTCCTGCTCCAGCTCCAGCTCCTGCTCCAGCTCCTGCCCCTGCCCCTGCCCCTGCCCCTGCTCCAGCTCCTGCCCCTGCTCCAGCTCCTGCTCCTGCTCCAGCTCCTGCTCCTGCGCCCCGCCCGCCCCAGCCCTCCCCTCCCCAGCCCGCCCGGCTGCTCCTGCTCGCTCCCTCCCTCCCCCGCCTGCACCCTGCAGCCCCCTGCCCTACTCAGCGCTGCTGCCCCTGCTCCCCCGCCCCCCACCCACTCGTGCAGACGCCCTGGGGGCCCAGCCTGGCCTGGAGGACGCAGTTGGGGTCCTCAGCGAGCGCCCCCTCCCCTGCGCCTGGGGAGCGCCCCCCCCCCCCAGCTGGTCACCTGGCTCTCCGGCCCAGCATCAACAGATGACAGGGCGACTGGCCTCTGCTTTGAAGCCATCTGCCCTACTGACAACACACTTTACTTTTCTTTAGTAAAGAAGAAAAAAAAAATCCCACTCTGAATCCTTAAACAGAGCATGAGTAGAGAGACAGAGAGAGAGAAGAAAAAAAAAAAAACACCTTCAAAAGGATGAAGGCTGACCTGGGAGCCCTGAAAGAGACTCAGAACGTGTCCCCCCCGACCCTCCAGAGAAGGGAGGTGCTCCCCGCTGCTGGTTCTGCCCCGTGTCCCTGGGTCTGCCACGGGACCCTCACTTCCCCTGCTCTCTCCGTGCCTAAAGTGCCTTGTTTTTCAAAGAAAGCTGGACGGTCGGTGACTTGGAGAGACCGCGATGCTTGGAGCTGACGGGTGTAGATGCCACCCCCAGACGACAGATTTCCTATTTACAGTGACTGTCATGAACACACCAGAACGTGCCGGGAGGAAGCGTGTTATCGTGTTGGACCAGATTCAAAAGAGGAAGTGTTTCCCTTTTGATTATTTTTCTTCTCACCACGCAGACTTCATGGACTTTGTGGACGGGACACCCTGGAACCCCTGGGACTTCACAAAGTGCATTCGTGCCTCCCCAGCTCCCCAGGCCCTACATGCACGTCCCTCAGTCTTTTTTTTTTTTCTTTTCCGTCTGTCTGTCTTGGAGGAGGAGCTCCTCTGCCCGGCGAGTAGCCTGCCCTGCACCGCCCGCCGCCAGGCGGCCTCAATACTGATCCCCACCGGGCTCCACTCTTGCTCCCGTGCAAATGGCCCAGAGCCTGCAGGGAGCCCTGAGGCCGCCCCCTGGAAACATTAGGCTCAGGCTCGTAGGGCCCGCAGGTAGTGCTGCAGCCCAAGTAACCAGCGTTGTCTCATTCAGATGCTGAAAAGTTGACCGGAGTTGTAAAACTGTTCATTTCTACAAAGAAAAAAAAATGCAAGTATTGCTCTGGTTTAATTATTCCAAAAACACTGCCAAAGCTTAAATGATTCAGACGCACTTCCGATGTTTGTGTTTGAACATACACAGCTGCTTGGGCTGTTCCGCTGACCGTCTTTCTCCGAAGCGTGTAACACAGAACTGAACAAAAAGCGGCGTTTGTTGCACGAAAGGAGGAAAGGAGGGAGAGCGGGGGCCAGGGAGGAGCTCGGACCTTCAGACCTTCGGGGGCTCGCAGCCGCCACCTGCCCACCACCGGCGGGCGTCTCGGGCCAGTTGGCCCTATGCTTATTTAGGGGTGCAGAGCTCCATGTCGGATGTCAGCTCTCTACAGACGGACCCACGGGCCTTGAAGGTCCCGCGCGGCATCCTGAGCCGGGGGTTCGCCAGCCCCGAGCCCTCGTCTTTAGCGTCTTTCCTTAGTTTCCAGACGGGTCTGAGAAAAAACACGGCCGGACGGCCGAAGGCAGATGGACATCATCAGAGCATGGCTTTCCACCGAGTCATTACAGAAAGGGCAAATGGTACTTTATGGGAAAACAGCCGCAGTTTATTTATTTATTTTTTTAAAAAGATTTATTTATTTATTTATTCATGATAGACATAGGAAGAGGCAGAGACCCAGGCAGCGGGAGAAGCAGGCTCCATGCAGGGAGCCCGACGCGGGACTCGAACCCGGGACCCTGGGATCGCGCCCTGGGCCGAAGGCAGGCGCTAAACCACTGAGCCACCCAGGGATCCCAAAGCAGCCTCGTTTTAATCCGGTGGCCAATACCTGACATTATTTGCGGGTCCACCCACGTCCCTTAAACGCATAGTGAGCGCCCTGGCGCCGACCCGAAGGGAGGCTTCTGCACCTAAGGAAAGGGAGGTGTTTCTGGGCCGCTAGTGGCTCTGACCTGGGGCAGCCCCCCTGCT